>JACDJE010000059.1:4503044-4771637 GCA_016647715.1 Pavo muticus
GCCGGCAGTCAGCGCAGCGCGGGGGGCGGCCGCAGCGCGGAGCCCGCCGGCGCGCAGGTAACGGCCGCGGTGCTCTCCGGCCGCCCCTCGCTTTCCTCCCGGTGCCGCGACCCCGTGGCCTCCGCTGGCTTCCCCTCAGCCCCCTCACTCCGCGGAGCTGCCCTCTCACCGCCTGTCCCCACGGCGCTGAACGCGCTGTCGGCTGCCCTTCCCCCTCCCCCCCTCCCTGCCTGCCCGCCAAGGGGCTGCCCCGGGCCGCTCTATGCACTCCCGGGCGCGGTGAGGCTGAGGGGAACGCCGGTGACCCCATAGCGGAGCGCGGCCCTCAGCCCCCGGCGGTGCCTCTCGAGGCCCGGAGCTGCGGAGCGGGGACGGCTCCGGATTTCCCGCAGCTCTGCTCGGCGGGGACTTCCTGTCCCTTCCGCCGTGCTCACCTCAGCCCCGGGGCTGTGCTGACAGGGCGGGCGGGCTAGGCCTCAGCGCTTCATACCGAGCCTCTCTCTGAGGTGAACGAGCCCTTTCTGGCCCATTCGTGAGGGCTTTTCCTGCTTCGGGCTGCTCTTCCTTTAGTATTGGCCGTTCTGCTGTCAGCTTCTGTCATTGCATGGCTCAATTCTACTTTTGTGTATTTTTTCAGGTTTAAGCTGCCTTAAAATCGGGACTGCAAAGAATGGAATGAGACAGAAGAGAGAAAGCAACGTTCACAAGTGCCCAGCAAGGTGATAATCCACATAGAGTCATCACTGCTGCACGGTTTGCCTGGGTCTGGAGTCCTCAGTGTGGTTTTGGTGGATTCCGTGAGCATTGATGGGTCTCTTTGTTCTCTCAAAACCTGCGTGCTTCTGAGCGTTGGGTTTAGAAGCTCTGAAGCCCAACTGAAGGGCGCTTTCCTAATTGCAATAGTTTGTCGTCTGAATCTGATCTGCAAATGTCATTCTGATCACAGATTACTCCTTAGCGTGTGTTGGTGTCTCTTCAGCTCAGGTATGTCGTAGAATCATAGCGTGGTTGGATTGGAAGGGACCTTGAAGATCATGGAGCCCCACCCCCTGCTGTGGGCTGGTTGCCCACCGCCGTCTTGGGCTGCCCAAGGCCCTATCCACTCTGGCCTTGGGCACCTCCAGGGATGGGGAATGTCATTTAACATGACCTCACTCAGGGCAATGGTGAGGGTCCCTTCAGCCTTTCCTCCCACTGGCATGAGTTGTTCCTGCTCTGGTTCTGCAGTTGTTGCTGCAGTAGGTCATGGTGATTAGGTTTTGTTGGTTTTAGTTGCACCAAACTTCTATGTGGGTAAGGGTTTTTGTATTATAACCAAGCTGCAAAAATTCCAGTGGATTTAATTGGATGGTGTTTGTTTACAAGTACTTTGTGGGTTGAGATGACAGAATAAGATAATGCTGTTGGATGCTTAAGGGAAAAAATGAAAGGAGTCATCAGAAACTGAGTCCTGCTGTGAGAGGAGGATGGTTCGGTTTCAGAGCAAGAGCGGCTGGTAGGGAGAATTCCTGTTTTATGTGGCTGGGAGGTGAAGAGATCAGCTTTGGAAGGAAGGAGAATGGGGGGTGGTTAATGTCAGTCAGCATTATTCTGCATCCCACTGTTATGTGCTCCAAGTAATGGCACTCATGCCTGTTCCAATGCGAAGTCTGCACCGACTCTATTGTAATCCATTTCAAACATAGATGAGTTGTGTTATTTTGGCAAATGGATCCTCAATATGGGTCCCACTGGTCTTTGTCTTGTTTTCAGAGATATCACTGACTGCACCAGAATGGTTTTTGTTGTCAGAAATGAATTGCTTCTAGTGTTAGTTGCAGCGGAAGAAGCAGTACCTGTTGCTGTGGTCAAGGGTGGATCTTTATTCTGATGTATCTTCAGCACATGGTGAAAATGTTGTTTTCACTGTTGTGCTGTAAAGATTAAGTAGAAAATTCCCCCGTAACACAAGGACAACAAATTCTGAGGTATGTACTTTAAAAGCAGAGTGAAGAAATACTCTGGGCTATTTTGATAGCATACCACAAAACCAGATGTATGATGCTGGAACACGTAGACAGGCCTGGTGTGATTGCAGGAGTGGTTTCTGTGCTGTTAGATAAGACAAGTGCATTAGTGGTAACTTTCCAGTGCAGCCGTGGTGCACCTGTTTCATACAGTGTTAGTTTATTATAACAACCTCTTTGTAACCCCTCTGTCACATCTAACATGAGAGCTTGCATCAGTGTAGCTACTCAAACAGCACAACATCTTGGTGATGATAAGCCATGAGGTCTTTTGAGAAATGTGTTTGTGACTTGCTAGGCTCCTTCCTGATGTGAAGTGCCAGTGCAACAAAGTTTGATCCAGACGCAGAGGCTGGAACTGGGTTCACAGGCACTGGGGCATGAGCTTCTGCCAGAAATGTACACGTGGTCAAAACAAGAAACAGAGACAACTGATGTGCTGTAGCCTTCCTCTTAAGTTCTGGAAGGAATGTAGCACATTGCAAGTAGAGCTACCCCCTTAGATTAAGTTGCATATCCAGTGTTTTTCTTATTTTTAGCCTCAGGTTACATACCCACTGTTTTTGTTTTCCCTAATTGTGAATTCTAAGCCCTTAAAGGAAACGCGTGGAGTGAGAGGCTGCTTTCTGTTCCAGCATTTGCTTGCAGGATGATACTATTGCAGTGAAACACCATTGCTTTATCTGCTGAAGTCATCCAATTAATGCTGTCCAGTTTTGTTCTTCTGGGCCTTGTTAAAAAAAAATGCAGAGCAAATACACATCTTGCAGAGACTGTTAAATAAAATGAGCTCCATAAGCAGCCCTCTTTTTGCTCATCAGCTGTGTCATGAGAAGTAGAACTGAAACGATTGCTGTAGTGAGGTTTGAACTAATTTGTGGATTTTTTTTCTGTCATTCAGTGAAAAGTTGGTGTTGGGATACTTCAGTGATAGCCAGTAATGCTAAAATGGGTAAATCTTACACCTTAACACTTGCTCTGGAGTGCTGCTTACTTTTAAGGCTATGTTTTCTCTATATTTATACTGTTTGAAGCTTGCTAACGGTAAGTCAGCAGTGGGGCTGCCTTTTATGCTCGATCTCAAAGCGTGCTGCAGGCTCCCTGCAGGTGCTCCGTGCAGACTGGGGAAGGAGTGTTGCAGCTGTATGAACTGATGCAATGTTCTCCCCTGCAAAAGATCTGTAAGGCCTTCCTTCAGCACTAACACTGAGCTTAATAGATCTACGGCAATTTCTTCACAAGGTCCCACTTGTAGGTAATTTTGCCAGTGTACAGATGGGGATTTTGAGGATGGTTTGAGCTGATGTGTTAACAGTGGGTGCCGAAGGTGATGTCTCATCAGTTGCTCTCCTGTTTGCAGACCTGCAGTTACTTGAGCTGAGCAATTTCCCTAGTTCTCCATCAGGCCCAAAAGTCAGACCTCGCATCTCACCATTAAATGGGTAATAGTTGGTAAAATGATACCTCTAAACTTCAGTTTTGGTCACCTGCAGAATGTAACAGCACAACAGCTGCTCGTTAGTCTATAATGGCAGCATGATTGGTACTACACACACGTGAAGCTGGTGAAGCACTTTTAGGTTAACTCTCTGTTACTTTGAATATGTCCGAGCTGGAAGATGGCATTAAGGTGCTCTCATGAGGAATGTGTAACTTTTAATGACCACTCGTGAAGAGTGAAGCTTCTTTCCTTTGAAGTAGTTATTCTGTGATGTTTAGGAGGATTCATGCATCATAAACTCATTGCTTTTGGTACCAGCAGTATGCACTAGCAGCTTGGTGACTTTCATTTTAGCCACTTGGGTGCCTCACTTGATGTCCAGGATATAGCACAGAGCAGCTAACATAAGATATATTCATAGAATGACTTGGGTTGGAAGGGAGCTCAAAGATCATCTGGTTCCAGCCCCTCAGGATCATAAGGCCCTGTGAAATATTGGCATTTCATGCATTTTTTTTTGCAAACATTGATTGGAATATAAGAACACAATAACGTGGTTGTTTGCCTTTCTCTGTCTGTAGAGCTTCTGAAATAGGAAGCTAAGTGACATAGGAAGATGATAGTTGCATTTAAACTCTTTGTCAAACACATGCTGTCCATTCTCAAAATGCCATTTGAATGAGAGCACGTTTAGCTTGTTTGAATTCTGAAAGGGATGAGAAAAGTGGGTTGTGAGAATCATGAAAGCTGACTACCCTTAATCCATAGGACTTCCTTCTATGTTATTTCTTTGGTTTAATTTATTAGAATACTGCAGAGACAACTATGCTCTGTGGTGGTTAGTTCCATGCTAGACATTGAGTCGTGTCATGATACGCTTTTCCTGCTCTATACAGTCAGGTTGACACCAGGAAGTATGGTCCTCCTCCTGCTGGCTGTGTGACCGTATGGCTCGGGGTCAGTCCTGTGGGCCATCTGAATGGACAAAATACTGCATTAGAAGCAAGTGCATACACGTGCTGGGATTTGTTCTCTGCGTGATGGATGCAGTGACTTGAATGAAATGATGTATTGATGTAGAAAAGTCTAAGGTGTCTCGGACAACGTGGTACTTTGTCAATAGATAAGGAAGGTGTTTCTTTTGTTTTTCGCGTGCTGCTTTGCTACAATTATTAGCGTTCTAAGCAAATTTTGTCAGGTTGAGTAAGTGAGCTTTACTTTCACTAAATATAACTTTTTATTAAAGTTACAGATCTTACTCTTGCCATATGCAGCTAATTTTCCTTTGGGGGGAAAAATGCCTGTTACTTTTTTAGTGGAGCAATCTGTTACCTTGTCTGTAGTCTGTGAAGTCAGTGCAATTCTAATTTGCATCAGCTAATAAAAAATGTGTGGGTTTTTAAGTGGAAATCGTGCAAAAATTAAAAAGAAAAAGAAAAAAGAGAAGGTGAACTAACAACTGATCAACTATGCAAAAACAAGGCTGGAAATGTGATCAAATTAGGTCATGGCAGTGCAGTGTTGTGCAGGGCTGTGAGCATATCTGCAGACCTCGTGTGTTTTATCTTGGGAAGCAAAGCTCTTAGAAAACGTGCATAGGAGGGATGAAGAGAGCTTTTTTCCATCCTCTTTTCTGAGCTGTCGTCAGCAAAGCACAATCATATGTTGCACGAAGTGACAAATTTTAAGCTGAAGGTTCAGGTCTTAAAATTGTTCTGATGCAACAGAAACAGCTCCTGGTCTGTGTGGTCTGCTGTACAATGAAGCAATTAATGCTTTTGTTATTTGTTACATTATTGCAGTGCGTAAGAATGGGAAGGGTCCTCTCCCAAGGGTCTTTCAGACTAAGTGGATGAAATGCCAGCTGGACAGAAGTGTACAGAGAATTAATGAAATCATATCAGTCAGGAAAGGCTCGTGGCAATGCTTTGAGCAGGGGTCAGCTGTTCGGACTGTTACCTGCCAGGAGGGAGGATAAGAAAGGCTGGGAACTGGATAGGGATGGGTACTGGAGTTCAGTGAGGTTGGATATTGAAAGGAGAGGGGTTAGGTGTGAAGAAAGAGGGGATGATTTTTGAGCTGAAGGTATTGCTTGTGTTGGGAAGGTGTTTTCACTTATCTGAAACACAGTGTATGGTAGCTCAGGTTGGTGATGTTGGGGAGGGAAGGCTTACCTGGTGGTGCTGGAGGACCAATGGACGGTGGATGGGAAAGGCAGTGCTCTACCTTCTCAGCTTATATTTTTGAGACAGAGAAGCACAGATGGGATGGAGATAAAGAACCAACATGATTTGGGAGGAGCCAAGTGGATCCCAAAGGTTTTTCCTGGCATTTGGCTTCCACGGGAAAACATTGTATGTATTTCTGCCCAACTGCTCAGTAACCTTTGCATTCGTTCTTGTTCCATAGCAGGAACAGATATGTGAAACTGTCAGAGAAGAGGTTAGGTGATTCCTTCAAGTTTTACTCTTCCGAGGAAGCACATCTCTGGTTTCTCTTGTTTTCCACAGATTATTCTCTGTAGCTTTTTCTTCACCTGGCAGAAGCAAACTCTTCTCACCCCAGCCTCTGAAGGACTATCTGATAATGGAAAAAAAAACCACGTATTTGTGGCCTTTTTTGACATAACTACATTAAAATGTAGCACTCCAGTACCGGTACAGGGTAAAAACAGGTAGACCTCTGACTCTTCCTATTTGCACCTAACAAGAAATATCATTCTCTTTAAGGGGTAGCAGGTTGTTTGACACGCATGGACACACAAGATTATGAATAGTGAAGAAAATGAAGAATGGAACATCCATCAAAGACTGACAACCTCTTATAAGGTAATTCAGGGACATGTTGAATTCATGCTTTTGTACTTGCAGAATCACTTAAGTTCTTGTTACTGTCATCTTTTGTCATGGCAGTATACAAATACTAACGATGTATAGGTATGTATTTTCCATACTTTTCCATCTTAATTTTTTACTTGCACGTAGGAAGCCAATATGCAGCAATCAAATTGCATGCTGTGTTCTAAATGAGATTGGTTATAGTTGCAAAACATTAAATATTAAGTGCCCACTGGAGAAAGGCTTCCAGTAGACCCCCTTCCCTTCCCCAAAGATTGACGCTGTAAGTGAGGATTTGTAAATGGGATGTCTGAATGATCTGTGGAGTGGAAGCGAACCTGTTTTCCAAGCTGGCATGTGTCTAGAGCTATCCTGAAACCTTCAGTGTTGCAGTTAAGTATTCTTGTAATTTGAATTTTATTGCTTGCCATAGGGGTGAGATAGAAGAGTAGATATTCACTGAAACTACGCAAGTGATAAAAGGAGCTGCTTATGCTTGACTTTGTCTTCTGCTTTGTGTGTTTTAGTACTTACATACTTTAGTACTAGCTGATTTGAATAAGCTCTGCTAGTCACATGCAACATATGGGGCCAGTGCCAACTTTTTATAATGCTGCATTACAAATGTACCCACCAGCTGAGAAGTGTGATATAAAGAGCTTTGCTTTTTCTTAACCAACTGTCTTTGTAGGTACTTTTTAGGGTATGCTGCTGGCCCCTTAAGTGAGAAATCCGTTTCTTCTTATTTGTGTGGTCTCCCTTTCTCTCTGTAGCATTTTGAACAACTGGTTTGACTTTTGTTTTCAGGACAGTAGGAGATCTTACAAGTACTGCTCCTTTACCAGAAGGGCCTATAAAAAAATGTGGGAGAACGTTTGTTTATATTTCCTTTCCATCAAGTATTCGTAGCTTGAAAGCAGTTTTCATATCTTTTTTTTTACATATTCAGAAAGCTGGAAGAGTGTGCTCTGATTTTCATTTTTTATTGTTGCTTTTGCTTTTGTTTTGAAGGATTTCCCCCAGCTCCCATCTTTTATCGATCAGGTTCTACTGTCAGCTTTCACTTGTAAATCCAAAGAAAGACCTTGCTTTATAGTTGGGATTTCATTCCAGATTGCACTAACAGCACTGTTAATGAAGTCAAGCTCACTGTCTTACAGGTGAGAGCATTCTGAAGTGCTAATTGGAATTTAGAAAAGAGCTTAGCAAAAACATATTACAGTCAATAGAAATACTTCCATTGTCATTCAGATTGGTCAAGTTTGATTTGTTTGAGTATGATGCAAAAGCTGAACCATTGAGTTAGCAGGTGCCAGTTTGTAAATCCCTTTTCTTCCAGAGCCAGATAATGGAGTTCGTGCTGTAAAACAAAACCAAATCTGTATCTAAGCCATGTATGACCTATTGAGCTAAAAAGTTGTCTTCTATAGCCCTGTGCTGAATTAGTGACTGCTGGCATACATGCTATCTCAAAGCATCAATAAATGTCAATGGCAGGCATTGGCTGTATGTAATCTCTGCTTTTGCTGTGTAAGTAGGGTGATTGTAGCTACCTGTTCATTATTAGTTTCCATCTCTGCAAGCAGCACATAATAACTTTTTTGCAGTGGGCACAAGCAGGTTATAAGTAGAGTGAATAGCCCTCGGAGCCTTTATCCAGAAGGATGGCAGTGATTGATGTTTTCACTTTTCTATTGTCTGCGTGCATATCTGGATCACAGGAAAACAAGCGCCCGGTGGGATACGAGGAGTTGATTGCAATGTCTTTTGAATGACCTATGAATCATGAGGATGTGAAATCCTTATGATATTTACGTAAATGGAGGTTTAGGTGATGATGTGGGTTGCTATCCTAATAAAACAGGGTTGCTGTAAATTTTAACCATCTTTTAAAAACTCATTTTTGTCTTCAGAATTTCTCATTATACTTTACTCTCAACTTTACAGCAATCTCAATTCTTTCTTTTTTCCCCCTTTTAAAATCTTCTAATTCATTGTTAATACCCGCTGCAGTTGTTTCTGGATAATTGCTGTGACTTCTATTGCTCAGCATTCCCTTTCTTCATTTCCCTGCTTTTATTCTTCCTTCTAATATTCTTTTCCATTCTAGCGGTAGCTGTTAATGGGATATGATACACAGTGCATGTGAAAATGCAAACACTTCACAGACTTTGTACTGTGAAAGAATCCTTAAATACCTGCATTTTTTTTCTTGTCCCCAGCTGGGTAGCAAGCAGAACTGCAGATGAGTGCTTTTCAAGCAGAGCACAGAATATTATACTTATTTCTTTCCCAATGTATGCTGGTATCTAGGCTCTTTTGCAATGGCCTATCTGTTTTAGAGACTCTTTCAGCCCAGCATTCTCATATACTCTATCAAGGTAATTATGAATTGAATTTTTCTGATATGCGTTTTCATGTCTCACGTAGTACCATCTTTGTCAGATCTTTGGAACATGAAGATCCTTTACAGTGTTTATGTACCAATAAGGGAGCCCAAAAGCCAAAATGTGGGCAGAAGGCTTTAATAAAAAAAAACATAAAGTACAAGGAGAAAGGGGGTTAAAGTTCTCAGTTAGAACACTGATGCTGCTGGGATCCCTGTGCAGCAGGTCACAAGGAAACATTGCATTAGTAATCTGAACATATTTTTTTCAATTAATTTCAGAGGTTATTTATTTCTAGGCAGGGGAAAAAGTCGTCGTTCAGTTGCTCTAGCAGTACAGAACTGTTTCGTGCAACAGTTTAGAGAATGTGTTCAACAGTGTCTCTTGAGTCAGCGTTATTAGCCATGTTGTGATGTGAAGTGAATATTGGGCTCTGGAGATTCCTCATTCTCCTCCTCGTTCAGGTGCTTTAACCGTGGCTTGCTGTCACTTCTGAGGGAAATATTTACTATTTATTATATGCAAGTGTCCTCTTCAGTTACTGCTCAATGATGTGAATCATATACCAAGCTTTTGCTAGCAATAGTGAGATTGTGCTTTATCTTACCCTACGTATAAGATGATTTTGCTCTGCATAGAGGGAGAACATCTTACGTTGCTTTTACTAGCGCTGATTGTTATTCTAGATTTCTTTCCTGATCGCAGTCCTAATTAATTCATGCTTTCTATTGATTCAAGGCGACCAGTGTGACCTCATGACGCTTCTGTAAGAGCCAGACTCAGCTAGGATGTTACACCATCACTGTCGGAGAAACCCTGAGCTACAGGAAGAATTGCAGATTCAGGCTGCGGTTGCTGCTGGCGATGTTCACACCGTGCGCAAAATGCTGGAGCAGGGCTATTCTCCAAACGGTCGAGATGCCAATGGCTGGACCTTGCTTCATTTCTCTGCAGCGAGAGGGAAAGAGAGATGCGTCCGTGTTTTTCTTGAACATGGAGGTGAGTTGCCCAGAGAGAAAAACCTTGATACCCGGCTCACAGCTCTCTATCCCAATTCCCATCGTATGGCTTTCCAGCATCACTTAATTGCCAGACTACTTCTGTTTGATTTTTTTTCCTCTTTCTTTGGTGCTTCCTTTCTGTTTCTGTCCGATGCATGCTCTGTGAATGAGGTAATAGATTAGCTGTATAACTTAAAACCTGACGTTGTTTCAGAATTGCCAAGTAATTGTTGAAAGAATGAATGCACATTATAAAAACGGGGCAAAGAGCTCATTATGAACTTAAACACACTCACAGGACTCGCTATGGGCCTTTCTACTGTTAGGGGCTGTTACTAGAGGAAGGCAGGTCTTTGGGTTGAAATCTTAGGGAAGATTGTTTCATAATTCTCAAGAAGTTAACAAGTCACGTTAAAGGTTTGAGTTTCCATGTAGGTTTTAACACAGTCTGCTAAACTCTGAAAACATTACTTTGTGCAAAGGCTTTGGTGTCAGCTAGTCCAGCTGAGTTCACGCTTCTCCTGCATCCGCTGGTTCTGAAGCTTTAAAGAACTGATTGAGTTTTAAGTGATGTAACTGCATGAGTGGTGTTCATTCCCCACAGATAGTACAGTCAGAATTTTTTTTCTCCATCTTCTTCTAAGGCCATCTCTAGGTTTAAAAATTGTTGGGTTTAAGCCTTTAATATGAGATGAGGGGAAAAAACAACAATCAGATGGTCTCCACGTTTTGAGTAGTGTTCTTTAAGAACAGCATCCTTTACTCTAGCACTGTTCTAATCAACCTAGTTCTGAATCAGGACAGCTTCTAGTCCTATGAAAACTGAAACGAATGATCTTTTTGGTGCTTTCCTTATCTGAGGTTTGGTCCTGGTGCCCTTGTTTCAGATTTCTACATCTGACCTATACTACATTACCCTTAACATTGAGTGGCATTAATAAAGCGTGGTGTTTGCACAATTCGTGGTGTGTTATTTTAGAACAGTAGTGAAACACGGCCTGAACATCTCGACCCCATTTGTATACCTACTGCAATTTCTAATGATGTAATACTGGGAAGTTGTCCTGTCCTTATTGGAGGTGAGGGGAAAGCTACTGAATTGCACAAATAAATAACTTTAAACTCTGCTTTTTAAAGGAAATATCTGTAGATAATCTGAAGTCTTCTTTAGTTTGGTAATTCAAAATGTATAGGCTGAGTCTCAAAGGATGTGGTTTTTAAGATGATCAAAAAAAACCTTGTAAATCCTACTTACTTTAATTGTATAGGTTTTGCTATTAAATAGCTGCTGGCATAATGTTTAGCCTTGTTTTTATTTTTTTGTTGTTACTCTTTTCCATATGAAGTACCAGCTGAATCTGATGCCTGGTGAAAACTGCCTGTAATGAGACATCTTTGTTCTGCAAGCAGCCAAGAGTTTAATCACCAGGACTAGAAAGTTGAGTAACAAATAGTGTGAGGGTTAGTCATCTACAGCAGCTTTTTCTGTAGCTGAGCCTCCGTTCAGAAAATTGGCACTGATTTGTGCCTTACCTTGTTTTCCCTCAAAACAGATAATGTAAAAAAAAAAAAACCACACATAAAAGATAACGAGCATTTAAAACATAATAATGTCACAAGTGAGCCAATGAGCTGACTGTTAAAAGCAAACTTAATCACGCCTGCCTCATTAGAGAGAGGTTTGTGTGTACCTTTCTTAACAGCCTCCCCTTTCCTCCCTCATGAAGTAGATTAATTTGATGTTGGATGTTAATCCCTTTGGACCAAAAGGATATTGCAGTGAAGGGAAAAGTCATTTTCTGGTATGAGTCTTATGGTAAACAGCACAGAAGTGACTGGGTGTGTATTAGTAATAAAGGGGAGGCAGTAGGTGAAGTTGTGGAGAGAAAAAAGGGTGCCTGAGAGTTAGTGGGAAGAAAGGGGGAGACTGATAGATGCGGCTGTCTGGTGGTGATGGAGCTTAGCAGAGCTGGAAATATTTTCAAGTACAGGAATGGGAACACGCAGGACTGTTGCTGAGGGAAGAGTGCCATGCCTCACATCCTGGATGCTGCAGGAGCACTGACATGGGCTTGAGTGATAGTGGGTTTGAGTTGGGTTTTGGCAAATAAGCGCTGAGGGAGACTCTGATCACTGACCTGGAAATAAGAGGTAGCTTCTTATGGGAGTCGTGACCTTGCTGCCTCCTGCTTTTTCTCTCACTTCTTTTTCATCGTTGCTCACCAGCAAAGAAAAGAGCCAGGGGACAGTGCTGTACATGCAGATTGGCTGATGGGAGTGGAGGTGGTGTGGAACAGGAGGAAGCGTTTATTTTCTGCTAAACAAGGAGGAAAGGCAGATAGATGGGGAAATGCCTAAACTAACAACTCGCATTTAGAGATGAAGCCAGCAGAAATAGCAACTAGGTACAGAGATAATAGGTCGTATAAGTACTCTTATGAAATGCAGAAACTCGATCAGAACTCCAGAGAAACTTATTTTTCATTAAGAAACAGGGAATTTGACTTAATGCACTTGTCTCATTTTAATGAAATGGAGATGCTACGAAGCTGGCTCTTTCCTTCCACAGGAACAATCCAGAGTCACGAAGCTCAGTATGAGTGCAATGTAAAAACAGGGGGGATAGTTTTCAGTAATTTAGGTAACGAACCTTTTTTCCCCTTTCATGCATTTTTTGCTTTCAAAATGATATAGAGACAGACAATAAAGTACTGGACAAAGACTGTTTTTTAATTCCCAGCACCACTGAAGTAACAATCTGCTGAAGCCTTGACGGTGTGTAGTTGCTGGCTGTCTCTGGGTGATGTTCTCTCAATGCTAATTGAACAGAACAGTTTCTTGTTACTTGCATTAATGTGAGGAAATGATTTGGGAGGGCTCCCAGAAATTAGACTAAAAAAAGGAAGTGTCTAAACAGAGCTATTTATTTTTAGTCTTGGCTGGAAGGTATCTAATTTTTAGTAAGGTCATGCAGAATCCAGAAGAAATGAGTGAGTGCCAAATGCTCATCCTCCTAGCCACCATCACAGAGTGGTTTTGTGTCTGAACAGTAATGCCTTCGCAGAGGTCTTGTGTATCAGTGTTGTCCTAGAAAATTCAAAACAGAAGATAAATGTAGCCATGTTTCTAAACCTTGTGGTCTGAAGTAATTCCTGGTTGTGGGGGAGTGATAGAAGTACTTTATGAAGCCACAGTAGCACCGTGTTCTTGGCTTCCCAAATTAGACTGATAGAGGAAAAGTGTCCTGAAAGAAGGGGAACTGTCCCACTGAGCAGGAAATTGAAACTAAGGTTTTAGACTCTTTCCTAATAACCTATTTATGCTCTAGATTACAGTACTAGAAACAGGTCTCATTAACAGTGGAGTTAATAGCTAGCTGAGGTGCCCAACTTTAACGTGAAATAAAATCATGAGCATCATTGTGTTGCAATTTTCTATCTCAAATGAGATTGATGACAGTGATTAAGGTACCCTTAATAAGCAGCTCAAGGTGTATGTCACTGTATTATGCCATATATTTTAAGAACATCAGAAGTGACCAAATGCAGCTGTTCATATTTCTAGATTCTGCTATCCCCAAATTAATGGGAAGCTTGAGAAGAAATAACTATAATTGTCAAACAATCAGGATGGAGGCAAGATAAAGAAATGCTGGCAAGTGCTGGCTTCATCCCTTCCTAGTTAAATACGCTTGTACCAAGTACTTTTTTACCCCTCTGCAGAATCTGAAAGGTAAGCTAAGTGAATTCTTTCCCAATTCATTTCTGCCTTGCTTGTGTTCCGGGGGACAGAGATATACTTTACAACATGGTAAAGATGTTGAAGCTTTTGAAAAATAATTAAAACAAAAAAAACCCACAGCAATCAAAGCTTTTAAAGCAACGTCAGCCTCGCAGTCTTACGTTTGCTTGTACAGGGACTGAATGGATAGGAACTGTGTGCAACGTAACGCGGGTCCACCTTCTAAAAGCCCTTGTGCAATTCAACAGTTTTACAGGAGGTGGCAGCACGACACTTGCCAGCAGCTGCGGGGAATGTTTTGGTCTTGTTAAGATTGCTTCTTTACTGGGGGAGTGGTTGGTGCAATTAGCTCTCCCAAAGCACATCATGAGAATTGGGGTATTTTTATTGTTATTTTTTTTGGTGCTTGGGCTTGGTTTTGGAAGGTTAGTTATTTGTTTTACTTGGTTGCCCAGGTAAGACTTTCGTTGTTGTTGTTCTATTCTTGTTGAGATACATGTCTAACATGTGCTTGTAACTTTTTGTTGACCTAATGATAAAAAAGTAATGAAACTGTGGGAGGAGAGAAGGCACTGAAAGATACTTAAAACCATAGGGAAAAGATATCCTTATTTTGTGAGCTAAACTGTTGCTTTCGTTTTGCAACAACTTGCCTGCTAAATGTGCATAGGCAAAAGTTGGGGCAGGTCTGATGGAATTTGCAAGTGGAGCAGACCAACCAGGCTGGAATCGTGTGCCTCAGCTGGGGGGTGGAAATGACTGACCTGCATGCTCAGCATGGAAGAGAAGGCATGATATGAAGGTGCTTGTCAGTTCTATTTGTAACTCTTTTTTGTGGGAAATGGCTGTGGCTGCTGCTGTCTCCATTATGTCCAGCTTTCTCCCTAAATCTGCCTCTCAGGATGTGTCATCCTGCTGCGTCCTTGTGCCTGCACTACTCGCTTTGCCTATCACCACTCAGGAGATAATCTGGAGCAGTCTGAGCAGTGCAGAGAGAACCTGTGAGCAGCTAACGTTACAGGGAAGTAGTGTCACAGTCTTTGATGACTGTGTGGGTCATACTGATTCTGTGCTAAAATATCAGACACCATCACAGAGCAGGTTAGGAATCGCTTACTGAGCCCAGGTCTGCATTTTCCTGCCAACCTCTGGATGCTTCAGCAATTGCTTTAACTCAGGTTAGTGCAACTCTGTGGAATGCTGAAGCTATTTCTGCATTTCACCAAAGGGAGGCTGTCTACCAAGGCACTAAACTTTCCTTAATCTTTCATTATTTCTGGGTTCCTCCTCTATTTACTAGAGGTGGTTCTCATACTTAGTTTTGCCATGTGCTGTTTTAATGGTGGCTCCATTAGTTTGTATGTTTGGTTTTGTTTTTTACCCTTTCCTCAGTTCTTTCTTTAAATCTTAAATTCTCTGGATTTACTGGGTTACCTTTGCAGCTGTATTCTCACTTATTTTCAACTCTGTCTTCCCTGCCCTATTATATTGGTAGGGTGTCTATCTCATTGTGTTATCTGGATGTGGTCACAGGAGGTCCACGTTGGAAAGCTCATTCCTGTTCTGTGGTGGCACCTTTGCATTCTCAGACCATCATTAAACTAAACTAGCTTAAAGTTGATATTGTGAACTTAGCTTGCTTCTATGGATGAGGAAATGGCAAAGAATTCAATACCAGAACTGCAGTCATTTCAATAGATGCATGGACATATTGAAAATATGTCAGCTTAATGCAAGTCTTTTGTGCAGGCAGCATTTCTTTTTACCAGCTGGAAAACTTAGGTTAGGAATGCGCCTCAAACTCGCACGCTGCAGTCTGTACTCTTTACCATCTACCAGGCAGCATCTGCAGATGTGGGAAGCGGTAACAAGGCAGGCACCTTTCCTTCAGCAATTAGTTGCTACAAAGGAAAAGTCAATTGATTTAGAAGTCTGGGGGAATTAAGTAAATTGGTTTAGTTACTTCATGCTTCTAAAGTCATAAATTAGATGAAGTTTTTGTCCTGTGCAGGGGCTGGGGGAGTAATGTCTGATCACTTGTATTCTGCACTAACTTTTCTATTGACTCCTTCCATACGTGGTTGCTTACATTCCTGTAACATCTAAAATTTTTGTAAAAACTATAAATTCAGAACAGATCCATCGTTTATAAAAACAAGGTTTATCAAGATAATCTAAAATAACATATATCCTCCATGCTTTGGAAATCCTGCAGGCCACAGAGAAACATTTTACCTAATACAGTATTACACCCTAAAAACAATACAGTCCTGCCAGACCACAAAACATCCGCAATTTGGGACAGCAGATGTTTCTACACATGCTTCTTTTTAAGACCAAGAAGCAACACAAGGGGAAACTTTTTTTAAATAAAAAAAAAAAGTTGAACATTGAGAAAGAAATCTAATATTACAGAGCTGGAGGAAAACTGGATGGACAGAGATTGGGGTAATTAGCCTGAGAGCACTAGGAAGATGTTGAAAACTATTTGTCAAATGGAAACATATGCATAAGAAAGAAAAGTTCTGATTTTGTTTGTGTAATTCTGTCATAAATATAATTTAGCTTTTTCTTTACAATAGCATTTGGTGCAAGAATTGGTTTGAAGTAAAAAAAATCCTGTCTTGCTGCGCTTGAAAAGAATAACATTCAATCATTTGACTATTTGTTTGCAGCCCTGGATTACTCCAATGCCTTCTAATTGTTTCTCCATTTTACTTTAACTTCAGCTGATCCCACGGTTAAGGACTTAATTGGAGGCTTCACTGCTCTGCATTACGCAGCCATGCACGGCCGAGCGAGGATCGCACGCTTGATGTTGGAATCGGAATATAGGAGTGACATTATTAATGCAAAAAGCAACGACGGTTGGACTCCCCTCCATGTAGCAGCCCACTACGGCAGAGACTCGTTTGTCCGGCTCCTGTTGGAGTTCAAGGCTGAGGTTGACCCGCTCAGTGATAAAGGTACTACCCCGCTTCAGCTGGCCATTATCCGCGAGAGGTCAAGCTGCGTGAAAATCCTGCTGGATCACAATGCCAACATCGACATTCAGAATGGTTTCCTGTTACGCTACGCTGTGATCAAAAGCAATCACTCGTACTGCCGAATGTTCCTTCAGCGAGGGGCGGACACAAACTTGGGGCGCTTGGAGGACGGGCAGACGCCCTTACACTTGTCTGCTCTTAGAGATGATGTGCTTTGTGCACAAATGTTGTATAATTACGGAGCAGACACTAACACAAGGAACTATGAAGGACAGACCCCACTGGCTGTTTCAATAAGTATTTCTGGAAGTAGCCGACCCTGTCTGGATTTCTTACAAGAAGTGACAAGTATGTATGTAAGAAAAGTTAATCACTGGGCACGGTGTCCTCTAAAAGCCTTCTTTGAATTTAGCCCAGGAGAAAAATGCTTTCTCTCTGCCCCTTGATGCTATTGAAACGCACTATAAAGTTTCTGAGAAGGTGAAGGGATTCTGATACTGGGAATCTCGTACTTGGCAAAGGTGCTGATGTGAAGTATATTTCATTTGAACTAGTTTTGTTTAAGTATCAACAGGAAGCATTAAGTTTTAAAAAAAAAAAAAAGAAGTGAACTGTAAAATCTAGTTTTATTTATGACCGTAGTGTAGGATGTTTCCTGCTTTTTGGCTTTGTGGGGGTCTTCTGCTGGGTTAGCGTGCTGCGAACGCTCGGCAGTCGCTGGCTTTGTCCTCTGGCAGCACAACGTGGGCAGGGAAGAGCTTTGCTGCATTTTGCTCTCCCACATTCCCTCTCCCTCTCACCTCCAGCAGACAACAAACTGCTGCAGCTTACTCCTGCACGCTGAGGGGGATTCACGTGCTGTGTGTGGCTTTGAGTTTGCTGCTGTCTCCAAAAGATGAAAGATTTGAACTCATCGTTACTTCTGATGCTTAAACTGAGAGTGTTCACGTCAGTTTTCCTTATTGGGTTTTGGTGCTGGACGTCTGCAAGCTTTCTTACTCTTCCATTCAGCATGTAATGTTGTAATGGTGTGTTTTATAACTGTAGTATTACCTAAAAGCACTTAGGAATTGCTTATTAGCAATTAGCAGTTTACTAACTCAAACATGATGGCTAGATAAATTATCATCCGGCTAGGTTGATCTTTACACCACTGGGAAGCGTGGGGTATTTCATATATCCCTTTTTTTTTCCCCCCTATGGTTCCTCTTATTTCTTTCTTTATGTGGTAGTTTTGGTTGAGAACTGAGCACCCCGTGTTTTCTGAAGGTCAGTGTGGGCTGGGGTGAATCAGCTGAGATCTGTTCCCGGTAAGTGACGCGGAGAAGCGTTTGGAGTTTCATTTTAGTCTGCCTGATGTGCTGCTATTTTTGCATCTATCTTGAAATACAAAGAGAATTTTTTGGAAAGGTGGAAGTTGACAAAATCAAATAGTCGCTTCTATTTCTTATTACTTTACTGGACCCCTTTTCATACGTGTTTCTTCTTGCTTTCGCTTCTGGGAGCCTCTCGCTATATAGGAGCACAGACAGGGTTGTTAGTAGATGATAGAATATCCAGATTTGCTTTTCTTACTTTAAAAAAATAATAATGATAATAATAACACTTAGAAGGTATCCATAAGCACAAAATTTCAGATCTGCTTCAGTTTCTCCTTGTTGCTCCCAAAGCTGGAAATCACTCCGGTAACTTCAGCTGAGGCTGTACCTTAAGGTTTACTCTGTACCTTAAGGGTTTACGTTCACATTGCATTGAAGTGAGACTAAGTTCTGCTACAAAAAAAAAGCAGCTTAATTTTGTGGCCAGCGTTACAGCCCTGGAACTCTTCCAATTTTGTGCTGATGGGGGGAGATCTGGGAAAGCAGGGAGGACGAGTGCTGACAAAAACACTTCAGCTTTGTGCTTCTGAGCAAAATGATTATGAATATGTGTTTACAAACAGCTATAAACAGACCGTGCTGCCCTTATTATAAATCTCCAAACACTGTCTTCCACTGTTTTCATGAATAATCACTGCAATAAGATGGTGTAGGAGAGAGAAAATAAGTAGAAAGGAGCTGGGGCTTTGGGAGCGGCGTTCCCAATTAGATCAGCCCGCACACAGGGGACTGCTGAGCTCCGGCCCTGCAGCACTTGGAGAAGAATCTTGTTTCTCCATCCATTGCAAAATGTATTTACTCAGACAAAAAATTACAGATTTATAGCATTTGGGCAGAGTTCGTAGTGTAAGTTTCTTGCAGCTGGTAGCAGTGCCTGGCTCTTAACAGGAATGTGTAGGTTGTTTACTTGGCCATCATACTGCAGAGTCGTACACGCTGATACAGAAAGGCACAGCTGTACGTTCTATGTGTGTGCCCAGAGTTCTGAGGAATGCCTCTGACAGTAAAACAAGAACTGGTTCCTAGTTGCACTAGGTCTAATTAGTCAAGATTTCTTAAGTTTACAGATAATGCATTCAAATTCTGAGAGCATCAAACTGATGCATGTCTTCTGATGAAAGCAGTTGCATGCTTCAGAGAAAAGGAATACTATTTAGCAGCCTACATATACAGTGTAAGTTGCTGTGTTTTTTTTATCCTCGGAAAACATTTTTACTGTTGGGTCTGCCAAAAGTGTGATTGTTGTTTGTTTTGGTAGGTCCTGTAATGGTTAATAATGGCATCCTGTAGCCTGGGTCCCTAGCTGTGCACAGCAGGTAGGAAACACAGTCTCAGGCACCCCTATATTGGTTCTTGATAGCCTGTAGGAGGGTTGGGCACCTTTGGGTTTTGTTTCTTGATGCTGCAGGTCTGATATTCTTCCTGGCTGTAGGCAGAGATTCCTTTAATCTTAGAGTAATTCCAAGTGGAACAAAGTTGCTCTGTAGTTGTATCTCAGTATTTAAGCACGAATGTCAAAGTTGGGAACAACGGAGTTTTTAAAAGTGAGTCTGCTGTTGGTTTGGTGTACAAACAGTTGCTCGTATCTCCTTTTTTCTTACTCTTTTGTTTAAAAAAATGTCTCTTTTGGGGGGAGAAAAAAAAACAATATTGAGGATGAGAACTGCCGAATGTTTTTATCGCCTTTCTTTTCCTTTTTTCCTTTTATTTTCTGTTTTCTGTATTACACTTCAAAAGGATGTGTTAGTGCCCACCGTGGTATCTGAGATCATCTGATGGAGTGTTTTTTGGGTGTATTTCAGTTGTACCAGGTCAGTCCCTGCCTCGTTAGGAGTGTTGAGCTTGGAATGCTCTAATGCAAAATCAAGAGATGCATTTATACAATACCAAATGGAAAACTTAAAGGAATGCATCTGTATAGTAAATAGAAATCCATTTATTTATTATTATTTTTTTGGTGGTGTGTATGCATTAGCTTTGTGTATGTGCATTGCTGGGCCAAGGTGGGATATCGGTGTTGAAGGGGATTTGGGAGTATTAAAACTTAAGAGGAGGATGCTGGAGGCAGGGGAAAAAAAAAAACAGATAAATCTTACAGACTGAGTTTTAGGCACTAGAAATTCAATTCTGATCACAAAAAGGAAGGGAAAAAGCTTGAAGCCTTCCCCAGTTCCCATAGTGCTCATTGAAGGTAATGGCTGCTGGGATAAGGTGGCGGAGGAGCGGCTGCGATGCCGTGCGGGCTGCTTGTCTGCATCAGCCTCAACAGTGCAGCATGGCAAGTATGGTAACACGATCAGAGAGCTGATTGCAGGCCTGGAACAGAATCTAAGGGTCACCAAATGAAGGGAATTACAGATACTTCATCTGCATTCCGTTTTATTTTCCAAAGGGTGAGTTAAACTGGCTTTGAATAGGGAGCGTCATTTTCCTGTCTGGAAGATCTGTGTAGCACTGTGAGCGTGCAGAAAACTTTAGACAAAAGTCCTGCTAAGGAGATCCTTATAATGTTGGTCTTTATCCCTTTGCTAAATATATATAATTGTCACTTGAGTTGGATCTGTAATAAATACTGTTTGAAACACAATTACTTTTCACACATTGCAGGTAACTGTTTCTTAAAGACCAGTATAGTTCTTGGTAACTTTATGAAAGCATGGCCCAAGTCCTTGTCTAGAGAAAAGGGAGGTAAACTTCCAATAATCATTTAACTCTCAAGTTAGAATTTACTAGTGTGATGTTTCAGAATGTAATTGCTAACTCAGACTGCAGTTGAAGCCAGCCTTTACTCTTCAGGCCACTTTGTCTCCAAAAACAGATGAACACAGTGGAAATTCTTACTAAGACTGCTATGGAAATTCATCTAAGACTGGATTTAAAGATTAATTATGAAATATTAAAACAAAATGATGCAAGTCTATAGTTTATTGTATTAAAAATCTCATTACTAAATACACCTGTTATGCTCAGCGTTGAGCTTTCCAGCATTCTGCTCTTCCAAATACAAATCTTCAGTCCAAAAACCACTCCTCCTTGGTACGTATTTTATGTGCCAGAAACACTGAAACTTGATACACATCTAAGAATTATTATGAAGAGTAGTTTTTTCAAAGAGCACTGAATTATCTAATTAAAGCCCTGTTATTCTAACAGGGACATACAGACCACAAAACCGAAGTGGAGCTTCTCAGAAAGCCCCTCTGATATCCAGTTCAAATAGCAAATTAAAAGCTGTCTTTGTCCTGTTGTTGCTACTAGTAGAAGGATATGTTCAGTTTCTCACTGAAGACTTTGTCTTCCAATCTCTCCACAGATACAGTCCCGCATGTTATATTGATCTATTTCAGGCCTGTAGATTTGTGATACTTGTTTGGTTTTTTTTCTGGCATTCTCCTGTGCATTCCCTGAGTGATGGTGTGTTAGACTGTGTTCCTGCCTGTGAATTTCCAGGAGATAAGATCAATTTTTAATTTGTTAATATCTTTCCTACCTCCCTTTACACCCCCAACTCTGGCAGCCCCCCAGGTTCAACCTGATGTCATTGCTAAGAGCTGGACCCAGCAGTTAGCTGCAGGTATGGATACGTACCATCAAAGTCCCGAGGAGCTCAGCTGCCACCAGCTATATATATACATCAGCTTTCAGCTTTCTTTAGTGTTTCACAAATCTTTAAGTTTCGTTTGTAGCTAAAAAGAAACTACCAAATGGCTTCTTGCTGCTGCTTTCAGCCTTTCACAATTGCCAGGTGAGGCAGAGGCTCTGTTTGAGAAATACCACTGCAAGCTTTCTGGGGAGATGTGTTTAATATTGCAGAGAAAACCATGGGCAGCTTCCAAAATACAAAACTGGCGTTCCTGTTCACTTGTGAACTTCTTCAGAAACTGCCTACATGCTGCAAACCAGTGACACCATTTGCTTTTAAAAGTGCTTCTCTTTTTTTCTATTTTTAGTAGGTGGAACAAAAGATCAGGAAGGATTTCCAACAGCCTCTACGTGTGTAACTGCAGTTACTCCCGAGCACTCTCTTGGCTCTGTCTGTGACTTTGCTTTGTGCAGGTGCAGGATCTTTGGTGGAGTATGGCAGGAATTCTCCTTCTCTACTCTCACACTACTTTTGCTTAAAGCCTTGTGGCAGTCTGTAGTAATTAGTGTTGTCAGAGGGATTGGTCTGTATTCAAGGACTGGTAAGACACAGTACCTGTTAGGTGAGTTAGTACTTTGTTTGCTGGGGGACACGTCTGCCCAGGAGGAATGGACTGGCACAGTTCTCAGTGGTAAGCGGTGGAGCTGCTGTTATGCTGACATAGGTTCTTTGTATAGGGAACAAATCCTAAACAGAACATTGGTATAGGGTGCAAATCCCAACCTGAACTTCTGCAGGGTGCGTTGGGTGAATATTCCTGTGCTGTGTGTGGCTGAGGTCGGTGGTGTGTGCTATACAGAAGGATGGAGGACTGTATCCAAGAGGTATGTGGTTACACACATACATGACAAAGGATTGTTGGTGACTATTGACGAAGCCTAACATTTTCCTGCTCTTGTGGGTTTTTTTTCTCTTACACCTGAACCCACAGATGCAGCTTCTTCAGATCACTACTGCCAGCAAAACTTCTGCTACAGGCTGTTGGCTACTGATGGATAAGTAGTAAGTTAGGTTCTGGTTATATGCTTCTAATTAATGTTGCAAGGACTGACGTAAGATAGAAGTTAATGGGACAGCATTCACAAAAATAAGATCTTCCCCTTAGGTTTGATGTACCAAGTGATATTTGTGGTTGTGCATAGAGTGGGAGCAGGTGAGCCAGGTCCTGCTATAGAAGGGACAGCGCTGTGCGTTCCCTGCTACTGCATGTCCCCACTGCAGAGCTGTCAGTGCTCCTCTATTTACAGTGCACGTCCTAAAAAGAAAAGCTTGGCTGATTTATCATGTAGGATGCGTGGAAAAAGAAAACACTGCAGAAGAGAAAAACTGGGAACTTGATTTTTATTTTCTGTTGAGAGCTGTAAAGCGCACTGTTTACCTTGTCCCTTCCAACTCTTGGAAGTAATGTGCACAGATGTTGGAGAAACTGTTTGTGCTCAGTAAAGCAAGAGGCCCAAGTTTAGCTGTATTGAAATGGAGCTTGCTGTGAAAATACTTGAGGATGTAATGGACACAGCCCTGAGCAGAGCTGGGGCTTGCCTGGAGGCCAGCTCTGTTGGGAACGGATTGTCTGCAGAACACCTTGGGACTGCGGGAGGAGGGGGATAAAGCACGGGGTGGGAATTCACAACTTACTGCAACATGTGCTTTTTTTCTTCTTGTTTTTAGCAGACAAGGCCAATTTATTAATGATGTAAGCTTTGAAATCTCTGTTTTTTAAGGAAATAATTATTTAAGGGAAAAACGAGAACAAGAAGAAGCTGGAACTTTGTGAGCACCTGAGTGAACACCTGAGTTAGGACAGTTGTTACATCCTGAAGCCTGCTGTCCGTAGAGAGAGTAAAATCGAAAATAAAGTCCTCTTTATTTTATAATCCTAAGTTTTGTGTTTCTTCTGCTTGGAGGAAACTTCTTTAATATTTAGGAAACTACACAAGTGCAGTGGTGGGGATTTCTGCTTCCCATTGCAGTACACGGCACAGGCAGTGGAACAAAGATGAACCACACATCTCTCCTTACGTAATTAATACTCTTAATTTATTTGCTTATCACCATGAAGCTTGCAAAATAAATCCTCTGAAGTATCAAACTTGTTTCTGTGAATACCCGAGCGAACTTCCAGCTCCCAGCAGCTGCAGGTGTTGCCTTGTGTAACAGCCCAGCACAGCCTGCCTGCTCTGGGCCAGCAGCACCGCTGGGCTCAGCGTGTCCTTTTGACACTGGATCAGGATTTTTCTAATTTCTTTCTTTTTTAACATGGTGGGAAACGGAACTGTTTTATGTAACTGTCCTGCTTGACGGTGGTAATTAGGTCAATCTTACCTTTTGCAGTTTTCTGTTTCTTCCTTTAATCCTTTTTTTAGCTTTTTTGCCTCAACAGCTTTCCAAACTTACAACGCGGGATATAACCAGGACTGCTGCTTTCTAATCACTTTTAAACAGGCTTTATTCATCACTTAACTTGCCTTACTTTGCCAAATTACTAATAACATTTTTCATTTGCCAAACTAAGGTTCACTGACATTGGTCAGTAATCCTTTATTTTTTTTTTCTCCTTTTCATTCAGATGCAACCAAGAATGAGTAAGTGTTCTAGACACCGTTTCTAATAAATCACAAATGCATTAATAACCCTGGAATTTGCAAGGCGTGACCTAAGGCACCAACAGCCACTAGATGCAGCAACTGGTGCTTAGCACTGGAAATGCCCATTGTTAACACATTCCCAGGAAATATTTTAGGCTTATTGGGGGAAAATGTCATACGTTTGATAATCGGGTCTTTTTGAGTTAGCTGATGACCAATTTCTTCTGGGTGTTTTAAGTTGTCTGCTCTATTTTCCTCTCAAGTAACCCACAGGATGTTAATTAAAAGGCATTAATTTCTGAAAGCAGAAATCATTGTCTCATAGCTGTGTTATTGTGTATCCTCATACAGAATACAGGGTTTTGTAGTCCTTCTTAGCCTCTGGCTCTGCTGTTTGCAGTTAACTCGTAAGGAGGTGCATCTTTTTTGAGTCCTGTCTGCATTCACATTTAAAGCATTAGAGCTACTTTATCATGATTAGGATCCCTCTGCTTTGTTTCTTACAGCAAACAACATTTCTTTCCCTGAAGCTTCAGCATTCAGTTGTTGTCCAGATAGTCAAAATCCATTCCTTGCAGCGGGAAGAGAATTTGCTAAGAAAAAAACACCAGGGGAACAAAGTAATTGCTGACCTGTATTCGAAGCCATGGCCAAAGTATATAATTAAAAATACACTTATATTTAGATACTGTGGTGATAAGTGTGGTGAAAGTATTATAACCTGATATGAAGGGAAACTCCAATTTTCATGCTCTGTAATTTCAAGTCTGATTACTTTAAAAATGGACCAAGACTATTTTCCTGCATTACTTCTGCTAGCTTACCTCGGGTAATTTTGGTGCTTAGGATAAATCCAAGTGTATACCTGTCCATCAGCCCGTTTCTATAGAAAAACCCACACAGAGGAGTGGGGGAAAAAAAAGAAAGGGGAACTGGCTATAAGGGGCAACTGAAACCAAGTACCAAATGCCCAAAGTAGAAAACAGGAAATAGTTTTGTAATCTCTTTACTCTGTGCTTAGCAAGAGCATCTAATAAACTCGTAAAGTCAAGGTCTATTGAGCCGGAGCTGCATCGGAGCTGACTGCCAGCACTGTCCTGGTGGAAGGCAGCTCTGCCCTGCAGCCCTCCTATTGAATGGGGCTGGGGCTGGAGAGCATGTGGCCAAGTTGCTTCGTTAGTGCACTTTTGGTGTCTCTCAAAGAAGCAGGTGTTCACACAGCTCTGTGCAATTGCCGTGCCATCCCAGCTCAGTGCAATTGCCGTATGTTTCTTTGTAAAAGCAATACTGGGTTACTTTTGGGTTGGTGATGGGTTATCTTGCTATTGACACCATTGTGCCAGGCACTTTGCATCGGACCATCGCAGGGTGCTGTAGCTGCATAACTCCTTTTGCAGGCCATGACACAGCCAGTAAACAAAACAACTATTTGTTATTGGGACAACTTCAAAATAGGTAGAGCAGAATGAAGAAGGCAGGCAATGAGCGTGGGAAGGAGGTTGGATTGGCTCCTGGTGGGGAAATTTTTAATTAGAGTAAATGTTTAATTGGAGTCAATGTCTTCAGCTTTGAAAGAGGCACCGAGCATGAGTGGAGGACGGGGTGATATGGAGGTATATAAAGCTGTGATTGCCACAGGAACTATTATTCATCACTTTTTTTTGCAACTGGAAGAATGCGAGGCACTCAGCAAAGCAATCAGGAAGCAGATCTAAAATAAATAAAAGTGCTTTGTAGTTTTCCAGCCGACGCCTCGTTACATTGTGAAATGTGTTGCCACAGGATGTTTTGGTTACTGAAAATGTGGATGGGTTCAAAAAATGTTAGACAGATTTAGAGGGGGCACAGCAACTGCAGGCCCAGATCTGTGGGGGCCCTGTTGCAGGAAGGCTGCATGCTGAAAGCTGGAGGGGTGCAATGGGACTGGGTTTCTCAATGTCTGTTGTTCTGCTCTTATTTTTTCTTTCCTTTCTTGGATCCATTGCTGGGTACTTTGGGATGCAAGGCTAGATTAACCTTTCATATGTTATGTTGCATGGAGGACTGTTTCTCAAGGTAGGAACCGGTTATTTTGGAAAACCCTAGCTAGGAATCAGCGTGATGTCGGTAAAGCTTGTCTGCTGTGGACAGTGGTTAACTCGTATTTTCATCCCTTTCTGCTTGATGGGGCTGTGGCTGCATGAAGCCTAAAGCCTTTGTCTTTTCATTAGAAGGGAAAAAGCAGTCTTCAACTCTGCCACGCGATCCTCAAATAACTTTGGTAAGCCTTGCTCTCCTAGGGGACTGCCTCTTACCACTGCAGATGGGCATACAAGTTCTTGTCTGAATGTCTGAAAAGAAGCAAGTCTGCGTTTTATTTTTTCCCAGGTGACACAAGGATAGAAAAATATGCACAAAAGTTGAACAGATTAGTTCTGCTGCTCTGCAGACCCTTGACTGTGTGCTGCTGCCTCGGGGGAATCCTCGCATGGATAATGTCTCTTTACATTGATAGCAGTAAAATTGTGTGCGTGTAAATGGCAGTGCTTTTAGGATTCATCCCTTGATTTCACTGAATTATTATCCATTAGAAAGGCACTAATTTCCACCTTCTGTTGTAACTTTTCCCTTCCCTCTGCCCGTGCCGTTTCCTTCTTCCTCTCAGAAGGCAGCAATTCTGTTATTTTACTGAGTAAATGATCTCTTAAAGCATGTTAAAAATGTGATCATTTTACTTTTGTGTTCCTTTTCTCTTTTCAGGACAGCCCAGAAACTTGCAAGATCTATGCCGAATTAAAATCCGACAGTGTATAGGCCTTCAAAACCTAAAACTACTTGATGAACTACCCATTGCCAAGGTTATGAAAGACTACTTAAAACACAAATTCGATGATATCTGATATCCATGAAGAGAAGAACTCTGAGCAAGATTAGTTATATTCCAGATACTGAAGAGGCTTGTTGCCTTGCACAAAGTATATCCTATGCAAATTCTGATTTTTCTGTGAAGTCAGAAGGCAGGTATACACTTCCTTGGGTTTTTTATACCACATGCTAGAAGGTCTTAATTTTTGGTTTCTTGGTCCAAGTTTACAAGGTCCAAGCTTTCTATACGATGTTACATTTTAGAATTTGCTGTTGGGTTTTCAGTTGTTTGTTTTCACATTCAGTGTGCAGACTTGCAGTGGAGGTGGAATGCGGCCTAACGACGGAGGGGGTTGCTTTGAATTGGCATGCTGAGCAGGGGTTTGATAGAAGTCTGGAAATCAAGGTGCCAGTCCTGCAAAAAGGTACCGATAGACCTCTGGAGCCCCGTGGTCTGTTGGGGCTTTTTGTCTCTACCAGGGTGGATGTTTTTGCAGGATAGGGAAGAGTTGATAATCAAAATGTAATTGGGTACTGTATGAGGATAATTTGGAAATCTAAAAAGTAATAATATCACTCTATTCAATTCAAGGGTCTTTTGATTTTGCCCTCTTCCTCCTTCCTGTAGTTCAGATGCCCATCAAATTCAGCCCTCTTTGCTGACGTTCCCTGTACAGCAGGCGGCTCTTTCTGTCTCATCCTCACAGGGATGG
The DNA here is from genome assembly GCA_016647715.1 of Pavo muticus. Classification (NCBI taxonomy): domain Eukaryota; kingdom Metazoa; phylum Chordata; class Aves; order Galliformes; family Phasianidae; genus Pavo; species Pavo muticus. The sequence continues at coordinate 4,530,609 of JACDJE010000059.1, forward strand.
AACACTACGAAGAGACACAGCCTCTGTGTTTTTCACATTAACTTAAGAGTAAAAACAAAATCTAGACTTTTGAAGCCAATGTAATGTTTCTCATACAGTGCCTCCTGTGCAATAATCTTTCTGATGTATTTTCCCTTTATGTGTGATTTTTTTTTAATTCCTTCCCCCACTGTTCCTCATTTAGTCTCAGTGCATTATTTGTGAGAATAGGAACTGCTGCCTCGCTGCAGTGTTAACAGGACATTACTGAGATGGTGGCAGTTGCTGTTCGTTATTAATCCCTGAATTTCATGAATGTATAACCTGCTTTATTTCACTTTCAGTTGGAATTTTATCTATGGGTTCTCAGCCAAATTACATCCATTTTTAAAAAAAAGTAGAAAAGAAATTGGCCAAGCCCTTTATTTTAAAGGCAGTGATGAGTTGTGTTGTTACTGCTCTGAAATTCAATTTATTTCAGTTTAGAGAGTGGGAAGTGCACATAAGTGGTGTTCGGCTGCACCTTGTATGCACACAAACAAGAAAGCACCCTCTTCGTATTGGAAGCTTAAATTCTGCAAACATCAAGTGACTTCCTAGCGATCTAAAAGCAGCAACTGAAAGGAGTACTGAAATTTGGCTACTGGATGTGTTCTTCATACTAGGTATTAAAAAGATCTGTTAAAGAGTTTTGTTTCTGATCATAGCAAATGAAGTTCTTGCTATCAAAGAAAGATTGGGCCAAAATTTGAAGTTGTTTCACTCTCTTTATTTTCAAGAGATTATGGAGTCACCACATGGTTCTTGCCAGTGTCTTCTTTTCTTTTGCCATCCCGCTGACTCCAGAAGAGCCCCTCTAACATCAGGAGTGTTTTGTACCCATTATACCAATGGAAACGGGGAGATGAAAGGAACCGATGGTGGCTTTTAATTTTAACACTGTCACTTTCAAAATATTTAGTATTAAAAATACTAAAAAAAAAAAAAAAGGCAGAAGCAGGTTTAGTCACACTGTTTGTCTCTGCTAGTTCATTTTAATGCCTTGTAACCCTGGGTTGGGTTCCTGAAGCACGAACCTTTTCACTGGTAATGGATGCAGCAGAGCTATGGCAGCGAGAAGGCTTCTCCCTCCCTGCTGTGCCCAGTGCTGCATTAGGCTTCCAAACCGTAAGTGATTTTGGAGATTTGTGGCTCAGAGGATTGGTGATGGGATGTGGAACCTCTTGATCTCCAGCTTGTGCCAGTTCCAGTGCAGCCCACTCAGCAGCATGTGAGCTCCAGGTTAATGTGAGCACTGGGAGTGCCCATGGCTGATCCCAAAACTGCGCCACCTGAGCCTTGGCCACCAGTAGGGCTTGGTGGGGCTCCAGGCAGGTGTGTGGAGGGCAGACTGAGCGTGTGGCTGGGGTGTGCATATGAGTGTGTGACAGTGCCTGTGGCTGTGGTGGAAGCAGGAAGGGTCAGCCCTTAGGGTCTAAAAGCTCTGCAGAACTGAGGCATGATGAAAACTAAGAAGTGGCGGGTTTGAAGCATGAACCTTCTCTTTTGTAACACAAGATCAGAACCTTAAAACTGCTTCTTGTTTTTTTTAAATACTTAGTATTGTACACTACACTTGTAAGTTGGTCTAAACCAATATCTTTTCCCACTGAATTTTTACAGTAATATTTTCTAAGGTAATCTAGAGTATATTTTAGTTGCAATCTATATTAAGGCAAATTATTTGTTCTGTCTGTTGCTGTGACTGAAGAAAATTATGGAAGACTTGTTGGTAACAAGAATGCTATTTAATGAAGAAATGTGTAATTCCATTATTTATTGTTTGAGGTTTGTTTTTTGGTTATTTAAGTAACTGACATCTAAAGGGAACACATACATTTCAGGCCAGTAAAAAACCTTTCTTTCAAATTCATTTTCATCCTCTCCTCTTTCCCTTCCCCAAGGTGGAGGGAAGCCCTCATCATTTCTTATATGCCAAGCCATCTCTTGCAGCTGGTTTCTCTGACCTCGATTCAGCAAAGTGCTGCAGCACGTGTATCTCTGAGCCTGCTGGTAGCCCTGGTTGCTCTCTGAAGTTACACGTGTGCTCAGTGAAGTAGGGTTACTCATCGTTAATCCTACCCAAATTTCACGTGGAATCTGGTCTTTTTTGTTATTTAAATTATCGTGCACAAATACTTTGAAGAAGTAGATGGACTTTGTTTTTCATTTGGACTAGAATGTGGAAAGAGAAGTGCATAATACAGATTTATGTAGCCTAGATCCATTACCGTAAAATTCACAGTTGAACACTTTTAATAAACCTTAAAAAAAATTGGCAAGTACACCAAAGAATCAATATGAGTAAAAGACTCTGATCGTTAACAAACTGCAAACCTCATCCTTTAAAACGAAGTGGAAAGTTTTTGTAAATATTTGTTTATAAATGTACAGCAGAGTAAGAGTGTTTTTTAGATTATTTAATTACCATATTTCTAAACTATTTACATTATAGACAATACTTGTTAGTTTGAAAAGCTCTTGAGTGTGTTTTTTTTCTGTTGGTTTTTTTTTTTTTCCTTGTGGATTTGTTTCTGGCTCTTTGGGTTTTGTTTTTGAAATTCATTATCACTCGTGCTTGGAATAACTTTGGCTTCCTTGGGATAGCGTGGAAAATTCTTTTTTTGGCTCTCGTTGGCTATAGTAGGAGAACACATCTGGACAAACTCATCAGAGCAACACCCTGAGGCAAAAGAGAATATGTAGCATGTTTACTAAGGAAGACCTGGATAGGTGAAGAATCTGGGATCCCAACTTTCTCAATTCAATCTGTCCAGGGCCCACAATGATGTTGTGGCGAGCAACTTGTACCCTGCCCACAAGTCTGGCTTCCATGCAACTCTGTGTTACCAATGCCATGATGTATTTTGTTCTTCCTTTGCAATGTAAGCTTTTGCTTTTGGATCAACTCAGATTTAAAAGGAAAAAAAAAAAAAAAGTTTGAATCTGGTTTAAAACCTTTTTTTTGTTTATGTTCTGTTGATTTCCAATGTAATGTTTTAATAACATGATACCACTTTACACATCTCCTCTCAATGTTTGTCCGTCTCTTCTACTCCTTTTACCATCTTCTGTGCACGTGATTCTGCCAATGCATTGGGTATTGCAGTTTGCCCCCCCGAGTAGCAGTTCAGATGTGTCATGCAATAGGATATGCGTTCTACCAGGAAATAAGAGCGTAAAACTCACTGCACACTAGTGATGGCCTTCAGAAGGGAGAACGGTCTGCTCTCGCTATGAATGGTTTGGGTTTTCCCTGCTCTGATTCCAGTTTAACCGCTTCAGGGTTTTCCAAAAGTTTTGCCTTTTCTCCCTAAGTTCATGTGCTGCCTAAAATGCAGAAATTGCCCATACAGAGGTCAAATTTTACAGATGAATCTGTTTTGTGTCCATTTACTAATAAAAGTTGAGTAAGGGGATGTATGTGAGTATTCCTGGCACACAAATGGGAACTGGAAGCAGTTGGCTTCAGTCACGAGGGATGTACAAGCCAAAGTTGCAGCAAGGTTTGAACTGTAAAAAAGAAAAAAAAAGCCTGGAGAAGGAGCAGGGTAGATTTGAAAACATAAGCTCAAGGGCTGGGGGGAGATGTTTTCCATTGCCCAGTAGCACGCTGCAAAAACATCAGTGGAGTACTTATGCTGTACAATCAGCAGTTGTGTTTAGAACTGTTGATGATGGTTCCTAACAAACAGGCCACTGGTGTGTTTACTAAATGCTGTTAAAGACTTTGTTCCTGTTTATGTATCATGTTTCCCATTTGAGTGTTCATTTGTTAAGTTTCAAACAGTGGCTAAAGTTACTACTTTATAAAAAAAATTATTTACAAGCTGTTGACAAATGACACTGTTTAGAGTATGAGGCCTATACTGGTGTAAGTGGGTGATAAGGAAGTACACTTATATAGCAAAACACCTTTTTTCTCACAATAGCATATAGCTTTTTTATTTACCATAGTTCAAGGCTTTTGCTTCTTTGAGAGCAGAAATGATGGAGATGATGAAAAGCAGCGAAGATCAGGGAGCTGAGGTCCGTGCTGCCTCTGCCGTGTGTTCCCCCAGCCCGCACTGAAGCGTTTTACTTCTTTGCTTCTGCATGGGTTGGGGCTACCACGGCCTCAGAGGCTTTATACAGCTCTTTGAAACTGGGAAAGTATTGAAAGGTGGAAGTTTGTTCCATACCGCCAGCATATTGAGCCTTTTCTGTATAGTTGAACTTCTTGGCTCATGTTATTAACCAAAAGAAAGCTCAAGATGTGATTTAATCTCATAAGAAACAAGCCAGATATGTGCATTGCTTTATGAAACCATGCTACCAGGAATCCCTCAGCCCGTGCATTCCCCAAGGATCCACAACGTGCAGCTGGAGCAGCAAAAGCTTGGGATCGAAAGCCGTGTTGTCTTTTATTGGGAAGTCTCCAGCTGTCTAGCAAAGAAATGGGAACTCCAGCTGTTTCCTCCACATCTGGGCTCTCCAGTGCTGCTGGCTGCTGTTTGTGAGGTCCCAGGTAAGTTTTGAACACTGAAGGCTTACCTTCATGTTTGCAAGAAGATGGTGTGATGCATCTATTGGGGGTACCTTCTATGCCTTCTTGAACTCACTCTGTTTTTCTTTGTAATCACATTTATGTAGTCTTACAGCTAACGTGCTTGAGAGCTACAAGTGCTGCTGAGAATACTTTTTTCCCCAACTGCTGCAGTGTTTTGCAGACCTCTGAGCATCTATGAGATATTCCCTAAAGGGCTGGGGAAGGGGAATGAAAAGCATTGTAGAAGAGAGATGCAGCAAAGAGGAAATTTAAGTCTGAAAACAGCTGATGTACAGCGAATAGAATCTACTCTTTGTTCAAGACCACAACACTGGTCATAATGCTTCCATTCTGACATGCAAAAATGGGTCTATTTGCACTCTTAGTACTCCAAATCTATCAGATCATTTTCTGTCACTTCCATTGACTTGTTCCTTGTATTAAATTCTGTCCTCATTTTTTACTTACACCACTGTAACTCGTCTGAAGCCGATTGTTACTTCCCAGTTGATCTGGTTTAAAGCTTTTATTTTGCTCTTAGAGGTGGTGTGTGCCCTGTCCCTGGAGACACCCAAGGTCAGGCTGGTTGGGCTCTGAACACCTCATTGAGCTGTTGGTGTCATTGCTCATTGCAGGGCAGTTGGACCAGATGACCTTTAAAGGTCCCTTCCAACTTGAATGATAACAAACATTTGACTTAGCCAGCTTTCAGTCCTGCTTTTTGACTTATGAACTAATGAGAAGAATATTTTTGAAAAGCATTTCCAAGGCTGTCAATGCAGCCTACATTCACAACACGTTCAAAATACGGGGATGCAAATAGAGTAGCATCTTGTTGGCTGGAACAGTCAAAGCTGCCTTGTCACTAACGTTTCTAAGCCTGAAGTGAGGCTGTTAACAGGACATGTCTGTGTCCTGTTCAAGCTATAAACCTGTTCTTTGTGATTTTTAGGCTCCCATCTGTTATTACCTGACTATAGCATTTGCATGGCATAACAAATTTCTTCATTTTAAACCTCAAGAGTGCCCAGCTGGGGAGTATGGGCTATTGGAATGTGACTCCCAAGCCATGCATCTCTCCAGCAGCTCAGCCCGAGCTCCATCCCCTAGCTGTCTGGATACTGCTTGCCTTGTCACGGGTTTAATATTGCTGCTGGGAAGCAAAAACAAATTTTTAGAGAGCAATCAGTCTGAAAACAGTGACCGGGCTGTTTGGTAGGAGGGTGAGGTTGGGATGTGAATTGAGTGTGAGAAAAAGAAGCGTCTGGTATGGGGTTTGTTGGGCTTGGGAATTTGAGCCCCTTCGTACAAAATAATCTGCATCAGTATTTGAGTCTGTTCCATTTCTGGTTGGGTAAGCTATGTAATGATTAGCGAGCCAGAAAAGAAATCATTTTGTTTTTGGATGGTTCAGTCACCATTCCTGAGGAGCGGGAGACTTTGATTTCCTGCTCCAAACTGGGCATGGTGGTTAAGGATGGAGATTTCAACTTCTTTTCTTAGTGCTGTGATTACAGGGTTATAAAACTGTGACGAAGTGAGAGAACACCCAACAAAACCCCCGCACGGTCTCCAAGGCTGCCCCAACAAACTCGTAGTGACATATTTGCATTATTAGTACTACGCTCTGTATTCTGCTTCTAGTTGGTTCTTATCCAAGTACATGAAACGGGTTGGTTTTCCTTCAGTCTCGTTGGTTGTTTGCAACCAGTATTAGCAAACACTTTAATCAATTCCAAATAAGACGTTCCTTGAAAGATGATCCAGGTCAGGGCAATTTCAGTTTTATCTGGTGAAAGGCTTCAGATGACCTCTGCTGCTGATTGAGTCTTAGGTTTTGTGTCGTCTTCTCCCCAAGCTTGGGTACCACACTGATTATTTCTCCCCACAAGCCATTTTGCCAGAATTTTCTGAAATCTACCATTTTGAGGGGGGAAAAAACCCTTCAGTAAACGTGAATTGCTTTCACAGTTCTCTGGCCCACCTTCTGTCTTAGCAACAGAACAGATTTTAATGAGAGCAGACCCCATGTTTTAAAGGGTGTTCTTGACTGCCACTACATTTTGCCCAGATGTTCAGCGTCTCAACTAAACTTTGTTAATTTGTAGTTGTCTTGTCAATAAAGCAGCTTTTTATCAGATGCATATAGCATAACGGTTATTAGTTATATATATACAGCTGAGCTTGCTGGCTTTGAGCATTTCCTGTGCTTCGTGAATACTTATATAATCTGTTATGCAGGCTCAGCTGTTCTTAATTCTGATGTGATTCATATCGTGCTTAGAAATTTGACATTCTTGGCTTGTCAGAAATATATTAATATATGTTAGTGCCGTATCTCCTGAAAATTGACATGTTTTTTGCAGCGCTTTAATTTTCCCTTCTTTATATTGCAGCATTCCACATTGAGCAACACAGCATTGTTTGCTTTTAAATTTCCCTCTCTCCCTCAATCTTGAGAAACCAGAAATAATTAGATTATATCTCTCTCTTGGCTCGCAGAGTTTTCACTTTTAATGAATTATGCCATGCAACACCATATCCCTCCAGTGAGAATTTGGTTGTCATTGTTACGAGCTACATCTGGACTGGATAATTCTTTGTACTTTGCACTACAAAGACTCTTTGCCCGTGGCTTGGAGTTGGGAACCATACCTCGTCAGCATGTCAGAATGACTCCTTCTGTGGGCAGTGCCATGCTTGGCCTTTCTGCTGCGGTCAGAGCTGTCACACGGATGGCAACGTGGCCATGGAGCTCTAAGATGCCACCAAACTGCCTGGCCTCAGGCTTCTGTCTGCTTGAACCAAATAATCTGTCTCAATAACTGGATGCAAATTTATCTTCAGGACAAGGTTTGAATGCACCTTAAAGGTCCATGTGATGGCAAATCAAAACCCTTTGCTGTTCTGCTACTCCTGTGTTTAATTATCCCACTGCAGAGGAGCTGAAGCTTTTGTTTTCAGGTTGAGTCTTATGGCTGGGAAGTAACAAATGTTCCTGTCTCTGAAGTCTTTCATCTCGCTGATGATATCATTTTCTTGTATAATCGTTGGGGTAGTAAATGATTACTGTTCAGACGTCCTCTTTAGAATGACCCTTAAGGAGTTTCTCTTTTATTCCCCATGGTGTTTTTGTTGCTGTCATCCTTTAATCTATTCACTCAATGTTTGTATGTATGGACCCACCAGTTCCGTAGTGAAACCACTGGGTTCTGACAAGGCCTTTTAAAAACAAACCTTTGGAGGATTCTCTTGTTGGTGAAGTAATGAAGAAGCAATGCACTTTGGTTGCCTGAAGAGGAAAGCTAAATCTAGTGAGATTTTGGGGTTCAGATGTTGTTTTTTCCAACCTATCTGCTAGGTCAAGAGAACATCAAGTGCTCTAAGCAGAAGTGCCTCTGTGCGCAGAAACCTTGGAAGTCACTCCAATTGCTTGCTCCTGAAGTATTTCCTTGCATAAGAGCCATACTCAGAGCTGGTGCTCGACGAAGTGCTCTCACTGAAGCATAAAGGTAGACTGATCTTGAATTTAAATAGCATTTAAGAGCTACGTTTCTCTGTCTGTGACAAAGAAAATGCACAGCTTGCTTTTGAAGCCTCTTTTCTCTTCTTAGTTTCCTGTCTTCATCCACATCTCCCATCTGTTTCCAAAATATAGTAAACATCAAAGTCAACTTCTGAAACAAAACCAAAAGAGAAGTTACTTTGAATTGAAATCTCGCATATCTTTGTATACTTTCAGAAGGCTGGGTTTGTACTACACAGTGTAAAGGAAGCCCAGATATGGCCCCGCAGACTTCTGTTGGTCTCTATACAGAGTGATCTCTTGCAAAGACAGGAGATAAGCTGCCACTTAGTTGGGTTGCTTCGACTCATCTATCACACCAGACTATGCTGCACCTTAGATGCATAGTGTTTTAAGTAGCATTTGTTCTCCAAGTAGCCAGTCCCAGCTGCCTCCTGTTCCTGCGGACCCAGATGTGAGTTGCAGTACGATTCTCCCCAGAATGATGTATTGCTATCGTGACCTTGCCTTCTGCTCTTACCGAGGCTCATGGCCATAAAAATCACTTTGTTCGAGAGCAGTGGCTGTAACAAACAAGCTTAGCTAAACCACCACTTTTTCATTTTTACTGATTTCACTCTTCTGCTTTATGACAGAGGTTAATACGGAGAATTAGATTTCAGTGACATTATTTAAACCTCTTTATCCTTGTCTAATTAAACCAAATACTTTAAAGATGATTCATATTGCTTGACACCCTTGCATCCAAATGCTCTTTCTTTTAGATGGGAGGTAAGGGAGAAGTGCTGACTAGAAATTCAGATCAGCCTTCAATCAGCAGGAAGCCCTGCTCCATCACCTGTTGCAGAGCAATGTCAATGGGCTTTGGAGGTCTGGACGAGGCTTGGAGGCAGTGATCTTGTTCTCCTTGTACAAAAGCAGCTGGAGATGTGTTTAAGTGACACTTTGCTTTCAACTTGTTTGTACTCATTGGCGTTCTCATGCCAAAACTGCCTTTACCTGCTTGTTTAAACTTTTAGCAACTTCAGCAAGTCCCCGCTGCTCAATGCCCTGTGTAACACTTCTCACATCGTGGGACAGCTGTGTTCCTGTGGCACAGCACTGTGGGTCTTGTCACCTGGTCAGTACAGAGACACTGAAATGAAAGCTGTCTGCTTTAGGTCTGCGTAAAGCTCCTGTCCTTTCCAGAAGTGTGACATGAGTAAAAGAGGCATGGGAGATGCAGTGCTTTCCTTTCCTCCTCCCTGCAGGATTTACCGATAGAAAGAGCACAGCACTTTGTTGATGTGTGTTGCTGTCTCTGCTTGTGGGCTTTACACAATGCTGTGGTCAGGAAGATGACAAGATAAAAGATGACTAGCTTAAATTTCCTCCCTCTTTTGGAAGAGGAATAACCCACTTTTCTGATTATATTTCCTCTCTCCTCTCTTGGAAAGTTTGACTCAGAGATCCATTACAAAGGAAACAAATTCATTTGAATTTCTATTGAACCTTGAAAAGCTGCTTTTATGGAGTTCTTTCTGGAGGCTTTCAACAGCGGTCCTTTGGCAGGAGGAGAAGACAAAACCAATGCTCTGGTCCCAATACTCGGGTGTCGGCGGTTTGCCCTTGGCTCTTGCCCCCTATTGCAGATGGAAATGAGAGCGTTGCTCATTCCTGGGGCTGTGACGTGGGATCTGACTCCTCAGCAGCCATAATAGTAAGAATCTACCATTACTGTTAGCTTACTGAAAAAAATGCCAACGGCTTTACTGTGCCTGGTGGTGAGAGGAAAACGAATAGGCTGAATACAGTGCTTTATTTTCCTGTCCCTTTACAAGTTTCTGTTCTAAGTAAAAAGTTTGTCTATTCAGCCTTCATTTTTGAAAGCAAGTTGAGTGGTGTTCTGAATGCATACCACCAGCTTTTGTTTCTTGTTTTCTGCTCAGAGGAACAGAAGTTTCCAACAGATGAGATACGTGTTCGGAACCCCGTGCTGTGTGTGCTTCAGGAGCAGCGTGGTGCTTCAGCATTTGCTGCACTGCCTGCTGAGAACGAGAGCAGCAGTCCTAGAGTTGCATTAGGAATGTAGAATAGATGCATGTGCATGAACAGAACTGTCACTGATTGCAACACTGGGCTTTTTATGCCAACGGAAGCCATGGCTGCCCTTGTCACATGTTAACATTTAAACTATTACCGGGTTTGCAGGCATTGGTCTGAGTTTGGTATACATCACAGCTGTTCTGTTGCTCCATAGAGGCTGCGTGGTCTGTGCTCACTTACCAGACACCACTGTGCGAGCAAAGAAGTTGTAAGGCAAAGCTACAGGTTCCTTCAGCTGAAATGTCTTTGTTTTCCCTACAGTAGGACCCAACAACCAGCTGAATTTCTTCCCCAATTGCTCAGGAAGATGCATGAGCAGCACCTTCCTGGTGTTTGAGCTCTGCTTTCTTCCTTACCCTTCCCATGTGAAAGCAAACTCTTCTGCTGAAGGCCCAGAAATTAAAACACCTGCATTTGTCATCGTCTTTAGGGTCATCAAAGCCTCTAGGTGTTTAACAGCAAAGGACATCAGACTGCGTCCTGCTTGTTAAGCAGCAGTAGTTGACAGAGGTGAGATTAGGAGCAGGCTTGGGCCCTGCTTGCCCTGGAGGAGTGGTTCAGTGCAGGAAAAACAGCTGACGTGTTGTGGCATTGGTTGGGCAAGGTGTTACCCTTACATAAGTATGCTTCCTCTGGGTGGCTCTGACACTGAGCTGCTGCTTTCAGTGCTGCCTCGTGTGCTGCCTGGCTGCAGTCTGTCAAATGTGCATTTCATGGCTTGTAAAAGAGTTCAAAGTCTGATCTGAAGTCATTCTGCTGTCCCATCGCAGGTACCAACAGGTTCTGTTCAGATGCTATGGCTTGGGATGGTGTGGCCAGTCCTTATTCTGTCTGTTTCGGTCGATTGATTGCCTTGTCTTGAAAGGGAAGTTTTGAACTGCAGCCATAAAAGATGTCTACCTGGTTTTGGATGTGAGTTCTGGGCATCTGAGACCCAATTGACAACAATGAGGTAATGCTCTTGAGTTGCAAATGTCTCCCAGCAGTCAGGCTGTCATTTCAGTAAGTCACGTTTCTGCTGTAGCTGTGCCCAAAGTAGCTGGAGGTTTTTAAAAAGATGTTTTTAGGAGTCAAGAGGTAATCCCATGGATGGCATGTCTGCTTTGTGTAACGCTCGGCTGTGTGTTTGTGTTCTATCAGTTCTCAGAATAGCAGGTGGGAATAGGAGGACGCATAATGGGAGTAAAATGAGACCATGACATTTTTTAATTACATCGACATCAGAGCTTATTTCTAGAGGTTAAAATCTGACAAGCAACTCCTGTACCTGTCCCTAATTATATACCAGCCTGAATTCACAAAACTCGGTGCTTCAGTTCTCTGGTCTCTGTAGCTGGCTTATCTGGCCCAAACCTGCCATTTCTCCTACTGAAAATAGCCCATTAAAAGCAGAGGGGGCGGGGGAGATGCTGCAGATAACCTCTGGGTGAGGCACTGCTTGGTCCTGGCGTGGATATCCCTTCTTCATGGCACCCCATGAGGACTGACAGTGCCTCCTCTGGGCTAAACCCTGGAGATGGGTTGTGGCCATTAGAGGCAGGAAGGATGAGATCTGAATGGGGTCTGTCTGCAAGTACTTTACTTGCAAGTTGCTGTGCGAGGGTGAGAATGTGCATGCCTGGTACTTCAATATGTATAATTCCATAATGAAGCATGCTCTCAGCACTCTTTAATTTGAACATTTGCATTCGCAGTTCTGCCTTCCAGCTCCTTTAACTTAGGGCCGTGTATTTACAGCGGTTCAGTGAATCCTAAGGGTTTTCCCCTCAAACCACCATTTCTTATTGAGAGTTTCTGGCACTTCTTTTGAATAGAGGCACAGTGCTTAATGCATTGCTCCCTGCCTGACTTGACTGCAGGCAGTTATTTGCATCCACTCTTTTTGTAATAACAGAATTAAAGGGCGTGTTAAAAAGACTTAAGAGCAGCAAATGAAGCAGTGAGCAAAGAAAGCATGTTTGTATGCAAATGCTGGAAGTGCTTTGTCATGGTCTGGGATCTATCAGCTCTCTCCATGCTTCCAAAGCTGCAGCCCGATCCATCCCCTGTACTGAGGCTTTGTGCCAAAGCCTGGTGTAGTCCCTGGGTCTTCCCCATTGCCACACTGGGCCTGTATGAGAGAGCAGAGACATGTACGATGCTATGATCCCACCAAGAACTCCCCTGCGTTAGAAGGATTTTTCTCTTTTACTGATAAAACCTAATAACAAGAGCTGAAGCATAGCCCAATCTTAAACATCTCTGCCACTGGCTTGATCTAGTCACCTCCATACTGCAAGCATTGAACCTGATGGAGCCAGCCTCCCTAGCTGGAGCTGGAAGAGATTAACAGCTTGTGTAGCTTCTGGCAAAAGAAGAGGACAGAAAGCATGTTGACCAGTGTGCCAAAGCTGTTTCCCTGTGGGGATATGAGTCTGTTGGGCTCAGAGTGAATTATCCCTGGAGATTGCAAGGAGGTGACTCCCATCCCTATCCTGCAGAGAGTCGCAGAATTGTTTGAGTTGGAAGGGACCTTTTAAAGGTCATCTGTTCCAACTGCCCTGCGTTGAACAGGGACATCTATGTAGGGGCATCCCTTACGCCTGCGGTGCCTGGTGGAAGCTGAGAGCCCTGGGTTAGGCTGGAGATTTTCACAACGATGTCCCACCGGTTCTGTCACCTTTTCATGATGAGGATTTGCAAGGTGCAATAGTGCTGGGAGGGACGAGTGAGATCTGTGTTGGCTTTACGGCTTCTGAGCTGTTGTGCTGACTCTAAAACACTGCTTTGCATTATAGGTAGGCAGATCCATATCCCAGGAGATGGCCAATGTTTGGCTCTTTTCCTCAAGCTAGACAAGCAGGAAGGACAGTCCCTAATGGGAGCAGAGGAGGAGCAAGGAGACATGTGGCAGAGCAACCTGGAAAGCTTGTCTACGAGCTGGACATGACTCCATCCAGGGGAGGAAGCTGATGCTAATGGCTCTGCATGAGATAACAAATTATAGATGAGCATGTGTTTTCTGTATTCATTACAATATGTCATGGGGGTGGGGAAACAGGATGTATAGTGAGAGCTTATTTCTGGAGCCTCAGGAGAGCTGCCCAGATGTGGAAAAGAAGTAAGGAAGAGAGCTGGTGATAAAGGGGAGGACCTCCAGGGTGGGACTGTAAAAGCTGGTCCAGAATAGGAGTCATTGTGTTTTGCTCAGCCACCAGCTGGCTGCAAGTGGCAGAGGAGCCTTCCAGATAAGCTGTGGACAGTAGGAGCGTAAATAAGGAATTTGTTCCAAAAGGGTGAAATAAAAAAAAAAAAAAAACCTGAATGATGCAATAAACCCATAAATAATTATTTAAACGAGCTCTCCTTAGAACAGCTGCTGGGTAAACTGTCCTAACGTGAGCCTGAGGTGCGGTGTGAAATATGGTGATAGCCTGCTGTGTGTTGATAGTTGTTGTGCAGTAATCCTAAACAGGACGCTGAAGAAACTCCCTTGTAATCGTGTTGCCATATGCAGCCGTGCGCTTGAGATCTTCCCAATCCATGCGGTTAGCTGTCAGAGCTGCGTTACTGACTGATCTAACTCGGTATGCTTGATCACTGTGTGCTCAGAACATATGGTTTGGAATGAATTATCCCAATCCAGTCCTTCCCCGAAGGCATTCTCAAGACCCTCTTCCTGCTCTGAGCACTACTCTATAAGAGGTGGAGGTGCTTTAGGGCTGAAACTCCTTTCTGTGCAGCTGACCCACTTGCTTTGCCTGGTGATGTTTCCATTTTTCTCTCCGCTCTGCTGAAGTTTTGCTGTGTTTTAATTTAATCTCTGATTCTGCTAAAAACCAGAGCTCAGGACCCCATCTGTTGCCTGATCATGTCAAGCTTTCATACTGTCATCCGAGGGCATGCTCTGCTTCCCCACTATTTCTGGTCATTTTGCAAGAATCCAGATGCTGCTGCTTTTACTAGGTAATGAAAGCCCAGAACATTTTGCTTCCTTGTGAGTAATAATGCATTTTAATTGTCCTGAATTCAGTATGCCTAAAGTCATTTTCTCCCCTCCCAAAGCACTATAATCCTGCAGGACAATTTAGAAACCCGTCCCCTGTTCTCTCTGATCTGTTCCCATGTCCTTCGTGTCCTTGTCTTTCTCACGACTGGATTCCCAGAACAGAGCTGTGCCTTCATGAAGCGCTTTTTGGCCAAAACTTCTCAGATGTCGAAAATTTACATGCTGGAAAATGCCTATTTCTTGTCAGCTACTCACTCTCTGGGCCAGGAGAGGAAAAAGCAAACTTTGCAGAATGCAGTCACAAAGACTTATGAATGTGTTACGGGATGGCTGCTGCTTGCCCTAAGTCTCTTGTTGAAGAAGTAGAATCATAGAGTATCCCATGCTGGAAGGGACCCATAAGGATCGAGTCCAACAAGTCACTTCTGTCAGACTCCTCCTATCAGTTTGACTTAAAGAGTTTGGAGGGGAAGAAGAAGCCCAAATTATTACTATTCTTCCCCAGCTATGCCTAAAGTTGGCTCAGCAGAGCTGTAATTAACAGATGTCAATGCGACCAAGCTCATGCTGCAATTAATTTCTTGAAGTTCTGAAGTGAATAGAATTGCCCAATGGAAGGAACTTCCCAGTGTCCCAAAGGAGAACAACACTTGTCTTTCCTTCCCTCCAAGGAGGGTAAAGATAATCCATAGGAGTACATGTTGATGGCTTCAGCTAAATACATGAACATGATAGATTTTTATCCAAACTATCGTAACTTCTTGCTAATGTTGGAGTCAAGTGGGTGGATGAGAGTAAATCAGCAGAGAGCTGTGAAGCCTGGGCCGATGGGCAGTGCAGCACAGCTGACAGATAATAGGATGATATCATCCATTTCCTGGAAAATGAGAGGATTCTGGCCAGAGCATTCCAGACCCTGCATGCTCAAATGAGCTGGAGAGTTCCTGGAATATTTTGAACAGAAGTTTCAGTAGTCCAGGTGTGACATGATTAAGGATGAGTAACTTCATGGCAAGATATGATTCAAGGTCAAGATTTCTGGGAACTTTCCAATAGGAGACAGTAAGAATTGTAGGCGAGGAGAAGTGAAAGTTATGGTCTAGAATTAAGAATTGCAGGCAGGGAATGAGAGTTATTGTGTGAAGATTTAGGGAAAAGCTTGGTGTGATCAGTAAGTAGCATAACATTTGTTGCTTTGGGAGTGGAGAGCATTGTCTGAGCTGTTCTACCATCCAATACAAGAATGTTTTGAGTTAGACTTTTATTTACTTTTTTTTTTTGCCTCTATAGGAGAACTCAAGAATTGGAAAGGATAAAGCAGCCAAAAATTCAGTGAGGGAGGGGGAGATTGGGAAACTGGGCAGGGCATGCATGTCTAGCAGGTGGGCTGGTAGGAGACTGCACGGTTGAGCTTTGGAAATGACGAGTCCTGCATTCCCCATAATGGGAAACAAGACTTTTGGTTACTCCTATCAGTTGCCTTCCGCGGAGTTTAATGCCCGTATTCATACAGAAAACATGGACAGAGTCCTTATGAGAGACACCCAGGATTCATATTGGAAAGTGATTAGAGTCTTTCTGGATATCACTAATAACCTGATAAAACAAGAGGGACTTTGCTTGCAAGTTGATTGGTTTCAGATTTAAAATGAAGCAAAAACAGGACAAGGAATTTGTACGTCTACTTCAGTGGGAGTAAATGTCAGATAAACACACAAGGGTTTCGTACCTTGGGATGGGAGGAAAGAGGAACTGCTCTAGCACTGAGATTAAGGATTCCTGTGAGCACACACCTGCATCACTGCCTGGAGAAGGGGCTCCCATAAGGACAAGCTCTTGAGCTCCCCTACTGAAAGACAAGAGAGAGTCATATAGATGTAAAAAGAATGTCAACATAAATGCAGACAGCTACAGATGAACCCAATAACACATCTGGCGTTTCTCCATCACTCTCCTCAGAAGCATAAAAATAAGCTGGGTCTGTACGTGCTCCATCCATCCCTGAAATCAAAGTGCAGGTATGCTAAGGCAGAACTCGCCTGGCTGGGCTGCAGTTGGTTATTGTGACTTGGAGGATCTTGAAAAGATAAACACACCCCCACCACCCCGAGTGAAATGTCTCATGCTAATAGTATTCTACACTTAGCTTATCTGGCAAACGTGAGCTAATCTTTTTACACCCTTGTACGATCAGTTGGCCAACAGCAAGCATACAATTATCTCTGTGCTGGCTGTTTTGACTGCATGTTTACAGATTGTCTCCCATAGCAGACATTTCACGTGGGTGGATGGGGACAGGGAGGATCAAGAGCTGGCTGGGATGAAGGACAAATCATCCTATGTAAGTCCCAAAGGAGGGGGAACAGCACACAGGAGAATTCTGTTGGTATGTTTAATAGTGGGATTCCAGCTCTTCTGGGGTGAGCAGTTATGTGCAATGAGTTCTGTATGGGTTAATGTAGGAAATGATGGTGGGATCTTCTTGGTACGTGAGGTGGGAGCAGAACGTTTTGAGAAGGAATAAGGAAATGTGGTAAAAGCCTTGGAGAAAACAAAGGGAGTAATGGTTGTTTGACCTAAAGCTGGTAGCCAAAAAGACCTGGAGTCATCAGCTGAATGCATAAGTAAGTTCCTGGAGCTGTAGATGGATGGCCCTTGCAAGGAGAGGGCTCCCAGAGCCCAGCTGCTCAATGTGGCTCCTGGCCAGGTCCAAAACGAGGATGGACCTTAATTTTTGAGTTTAAAACCAGTCTTCTGTAAAACTCTAAAACAGTAATCCTTCATGTCAGGCAATGACTTAACACAATTTAATGAACTTGTAATGGAGAAAAATGTCTAAATTAGTTTTTGAAGCTCTTTATTGAAAAGAAGTTAAAATGTAGTTGAAATGCAAAGAACCAGGCTACATGTTTATTTGGCTAATGGGTTTTAAAATAGAGCTGTCTTGAATTCTTGCACATCACTGAAAAAGTAGCAAACAAAAGAGGGAAAGAAGAAACCTCAATTCCTTCAAAGGAGGAAGGAAAAGGAGCAGGCTCTGAGCCTCCCGCATCAGAAGCAGTAATTGCTGTAGCATATCAGAGACATTAGAAGATAATCTCTTTTGCAAACTAGACAACCATATCAGCAGTTTTCAGTTTTTCCCATTGGAAGGAGGGTGGGAGCTTATAGGAGAAAGAGGCCCCAGAGCACTGTTGGTGCTCCCAAGCACCATCCAGAGTCAGCTGGGATTAAGTGCAGGGGGTGTGGACGCCCTGGTCATCTCAGAAGCTCCTTCCTTGATTGTTTATTATCATTTTTTCACTCATAATTGGGCCATCTCACTTTGATGGTATCTAGTGGATGTTACTTAAAGAAAAATAAGAACAGAATGCGTATTCATGCCTCTGAGCTGTCCTTGTGGCTGTTGCTCATCTGTTGTATCTCCATCCCAGTGTTCTACCATCCCTCGCTGTGTCATCTACTTTACTTCCTCTGCTCTTTCTGTACCCACTTATAATTTGGCATCCAAAACGTCTCGTGGCAATGAGTTCTGCAATCAAATGACCGTTACATAGGAAAACATACTTTCCTTTTCTGCTCAGTTATTTCATTGGTTTTCCCCTAAGTTTTTCATGTTATGAGAAAAAGTGAATTATTTCTTATTCATCTTTCTATTCAGCTCGTAAGTAGAGCTGCGTTCATGCTTCACCTCCAGTTCTGCTCATTGTTCTCATCTTCTCTGTGCACACAATCTTTTTATTACCACTTATTGCGTTTCTGGTTTTACTATGAACTCCTGTAGAGAAGGGCAATTCTAGAACTGGATGCAATGCTCAGGGCACTGGTGAGCTGTGGGTTTATATAGCAGAGCAACATAACTTCTTTTGCTGGATTCTCTCTGCATTTCTAACAGCTGCTGAGTATTGTGCTGATGTTTTTAAAGTATTACTCATGCTAATGACAAGATTTTTTGTTCTTAGTGGTGATAGCTAATTCAGTCCCCACCACTGTCTGGGTGGCATTAGCAGTTGTTTCCTCCATGTGTGTTACTTTGCCTCTATTACCATTGTGGTACAAAGGCAGATGAATTCTAATGGCATCATAAATTTTTGCAGCGCTTCACAGAAGGTTCTAGTTTTGACTATCCTGAAGAACTGCACATTGTTGGTAAAACTGACTGCCTTTCTGCTCACTTTCACAATCCGTTTATGAATGCTGACCACTCCCAGTGTCTCAGCCTCCAAGGCTGAGGCTGGGAAAGGCTGAGACCTGAGCTTTTCTCCCTGTTTGCTAGGCCTAGGTAGGTCATTGGTACTGAAGGAATGGGCTGCTAAATTAATAGCAGTGAAAATGGGACATGGACTCCTTGCACACCCTGGACAAGGAGTGGGACAGAGGAGATGCTCTGAACCACATACAAGTGGCACAACTCCTGGAAAAGGGACAGAAGTGGACTCACTGGAGGTGACTTCAATAGCTATTCTGGGAGCTGCCTGTGCCTTCCCACGGCCGGTTTCGTCAAACCACCCCAAGCATGGCCCAGGAACGCCATGCAGCAGTTCAATGGAGCAATGACCCACGGGCTGTTTGGGTGGAAAGTGCAAAAGTAAAATAGAGGTGCTTTCCCTGCATCCATGAGCAGCTACTGGGGACAGGCTCTTCTGGTGATGGATATGCTCTCTGTGTTTGTTTTTTCCTCCATTAAATACGGCCAGCCACTGAAGTAGCTAGATTAAGACATCTTTTGCTATCCGGGGACTTCCTTCCTCCATCTGCTCCTTTGAGCACTATTTGCCTCTGCTCCAGTGGGGTGCTTTGTTTTCATTTGGTTAGTTTAGTAATTTTGGGTCATTTCTTCTCTAACCCCTCCTAGCTCATCAGGCTGTGTGGGAGGGCAGGAACCCTCCTGCATCTCTGCAAGGAAATTCATATAGAGTAAAGCGTTCTTCTAATAAACAAACTAAATTTGGGGTAGAAATTCATCTTTTTTTGGTATAAACAAGAGAAGTACATGTGTACGTAACAAGAAGCGGAGTTGGGATGTAAGTGCTTGGACACTAAGGCCAGTTGCTGGATGTCCACTTTAGCTGACGGCGTGGTGGTAGACGGGAATTTACAGAGCTCAAAGAAAATACGAAAGATGAAATGAAGAAATGACTGATCAATCTTCATCTGAGATAAACACTTTGATGGGAATAGCTTTGTGACTTAGGGCATTTGAAAGTCCCAACTTCAGGGATGACGTAGACTCAAAAGGGAAAAGTAAATCATCATCTTATCCCTGTTCCATTTCCTAGTAGTAGGAAAAACACCACCAGCAGGTAGAGTTAGCAAAGCTAATCCCATGCAGCTCACCCCTGCATTAAACAAGGACCCTGTTCCTATGAAACACAAAGACCTGCCCCATTTCTTGCTTGTGCAATAAGTTGGTTGGGAATGCCAATGTTGCTACCATGACCCAACAGGAAAAAAGAATGCATCCACAAAACTGCAACCTCTTTAATTTTTTTGCTTCAGAATATGACACCGGATGCAGTTTGTACCCAGAGCAGCTGTGTTTGACTTGGTCTTCAGCTGTGTGCAGCTATGCATCATGAGCACTTCACAAGAAAGAGTTTGGTGCTCGTATTCCTCTTACTGTCAGAGGCATTAGTTTTGCATTTTGGAAGGCGTTGTTCATGCCTCACAAAGAAAGATTTAAATAGCATTATTCCAGGAAGTTAATTTGCAGCATTTCTTCATTTTTCACCCCAGCTTTCCTAAGGGACATTCCGCACAGCCCTGGTTCAAAGATACCTCTTCACATACTGTTTGTAAACACTGCCGACATCCTCTGCTTGCACTCCCCAGAGCGGGCTGTCTGCACAAAGCCTGCTCAGAGCAACGCTGCCTTTCTTCCCCTCTTTTGTGGTCTGAAAAAGCTGTCAAATTTCTTTGCTCATCTGCAGTTTCTTAGTGGGTTTTGCGTGTGTGTGCGTGTCTGGGGGGGGTTTCATCCATTCTATTACCACATGCAGCTTAGTGATGCCATATTTCTAGTTCTAATGCGTATTTTCCCTAACTCAAGCTGTCATCTAACGATTACTTTTTGTCATGGAATAAGTTTTAAACAAGTATCATGGTGTTTCCTGCCTAGTCATGAAAGGATCAGTGCGTGCCTTTGTTTCTGCTCTCTCTTTGTGTACCGCAAACCAGGTTCTATGGGACTTCTCCACCCCAAAGCTTGGACAGTCATCATGACAGTGAACTGTGAGAGCCAGGAGAATGCATCTGGATCATGGTTGCTTGGAGACACAGGGTCAGAAAAAGTACGAATGATATATGTGGGACTATGCACACATGAGTCCACGTAGACTCTTCCTAGGCTCTGCTGGGGTCTGACATCTGCAAAAGAAGGTAAAATGGCTCCCGAATGGCTTTCTGCCATCCTGTCCATTCCCTGTGTGCTCTAAAGCTGAGTTACATTTCTAATTCAAAGAATTCTGTTTTGGGGAAAGGAAAGAAAAAAAAAAAAGAACGTCTTAAAACTCTACATTACCAGGTTAAATCTGGGTTCGTATGCATGGCCAAGTCTCTTGGAACATGCAGTATTTAGGGCAAGTGAGCCACGCTGGGATCTCTGGTAGGCTTGTACTGGAGAAAGCTG
Source organism: Pavo muticus (assembly GCA_016647715.1). NCBI lineage: Eukaryota > Metazoa > Chordata > Aves > Galliformes > Phasianidae > Pavo > Pavo muticus. Next base: position 4,551,382 of record JACDJE010000059.1, read on the forward strand.
TGCTCATATCTCTTTGCCATTACTAGTCTGGTACAACCTTCCTTCTGGAGACAAATCTATATGCTGCAATCCAGGTGATGGATGTGTAGCTGTGGATGGAAAGGATTTTGCCCTGGCTGCCCTGTTCTGCTCCCTTCATCCATTCCTGTAGCTACGGAGTGACTGGAAACCAATCTTCTTGTTTACAGGGTTCTTGTTTTGTTAGGTTGGCTTTCAGCAGTCCTTCCCAGCAATCACTGTCCTGTCTAACTGCAGGCATTTTCACTCTCTGCAGAGCAAGTCTGCTCCTGAATGGACTTTTAAAGCTCCAAAGCTGTGGTTTAACTTGACTTTTCAAGCCCAAGTATCAGATTTCCAGTGTCAGCCTAGCAATATGTTGCTAGACTCACCAAGAGCTCTGTGTTCTTTGCTCGTAATGCAGGTGCATGAATGGTAAAGTCCCATTTAATGACGGTCTCCTTTGCTGATCCATTCAGGTACCCCTTACCTTTCTAATTTTCTTCACTTACTAATGAGCTCAGATTTGGGTTTCTTTCTTTTTTTTCCTTCCTTGATTATTTCTAATCTGTTTGTGAAGCAGTTTGGTTGACTGGAGGCTCTCCATGCAGTAAGGTGTTCTGGTGCATCTGAGCTGAGCTTTCCTTTGCTTTCTCCACAGCAGCAGCACTGAAGCTGTCACAAAAGCAGCATTAGTCATGCCATGGGTTACCTACCCAGTGGGATACGTAACAGACATTGTTCAAGGGAGGAAAAAATTGAGCCCTAATTCCCTCTAGATATTAAACCCTTGCTCAGTGCAGAGATGATGATCTATTTGGAAAGCAACCAGCTCCCTTTCTAATATCATCAGTGGGTGCTTTTCCAATATCCTGTATAATTTAGGGCTGAAAGCACCTGTCTTCTCAACCAGATGCAGGAGGCACTGAGGCATGACCGACTGAAACTCAGGCACTGGAATTCCCTCCTGCTGAGTTATTTCTTTGGAGATCATCTACAATCACTATTTATACAAAGTCAGATTGCAGATAGCCTTTTCTGTAGTTCTGCTGAGGCTGAAAGCATTCTCCTGAAGTAAATAGCAGTAATACAAGTGTGTGCATGCAACCTCACATCTCTGCAACTGGGCATCTCTCAAACACCTATAAGAGGAGAGGGAGAAAGGCATGATGCAAAACAGTAAGGGCTCTCTTTCAGTTTAAAAGTTGGAAAAGGAATATGAAACGTGAGCTGATTAGCTGGCCTCAAAGGGTAGGAGTATCCAGCGATTGCCTGCACAATGGTTCGTCGTGATATCAGCCTGACAAGGCCAGCCTTGGTGACAGCCAAGGGGCCATACATTTCTTGAAATAATTAAGCAAAAATATCTCACACATGGCTTCTCCCTGAGAATGTGGCCTTATCAGGTTTCAATTTTATTTTGGTTTTGTTCTGCATTATGGCTTGTTCTTCCCTGCCTAGGATTGCTGGTGGGGGCTGCAGCAGGGGAGGCTGAGAGGGGGAGAGGGAGAGCAAAGTACGCTTCATTTATTTCAGGAAAATACATATGCCTTGCAGGCAAACAGCCACTCTGAAATATTTTCATTGCCAACAGTGATTATATCTCTAAATGAAGGTTGTATTTATAATAGATCTGTATGCTCAGGTGCTGAGGAATTTCAGTGATTGGTCCTCGATGTGTGATGCTGATGCAGAAGCTGGAAAGGATTGGAATGATGAGAATTTGCTTTCTTCCTGCTAACTGAGCAGGTAACCTTGGCAGAATGGCTTTGTCTTCCTTCAGGTCTGAAGGCACTGGGAATTCTGATAGATGCTGTGAGCCAGGGCAGCAAAGCTGCTCAGGTCACCGTGGGAGCACCTGGGTATTTCTGATAATGTTTACATGTATTCATTTATAAGTTATTATTAAAGTGGCTGCAGAAGCTGATTGAAGGCAGGCATTCCCATCTTCTCAAGTTAACAACCAGCATGGAATAACAGGATAAAAGGAGGTTCTTTTTGAGTTTTGATTTGGTTCCTCTTTCAATACCTTGAAAGTTAACACATGGAAGTGATTGGCTGCAATGTTTCACAGCAGCTGCTGAAGCCTTTCAGTAGCTTCAAACTGAGCAGCTAGAGAAGGTCATGGGACTATCACCACTTGGTGTGACACGCAGTTGATGGGGTTTCTTTTGCTGTTGTTCAGGAGCATAAGAAGCACTGTCACAGGGAAATCTGGTAACACATCATAGGTGTAATAGCATATCCAAGAGCAGTCACTGGAAACAAACACTGAGCTTTGGAAGATCCAAACAAAATAAACACAAACATCTCTTCACTTTCTCTCTTGTAACTTTGGCCTTTTTTTTTTTTCTAAGTTCTGAATTTTAAATCATTGTATTTAGTGATATGGAAGAATTGCCTTGGGAATAACGCAGAGATTTTGGGATCAGTTGACCCACTGGATATGGAATGTGGAGCACACAGTAACACACAACCCACGTGTTCATAGGGCTTGTGCTGTTCAACCCATATCTCACTGCTGTTTCAATAGCCTTGCCTCCTGCTTCCTAACTAAGCAGAAATCCAAGCAAATTGGGTTGTTTCACTCAGTGGTGCTGAGTTGTGCAGAGTTTCTCAGCTCTAGAGGCTGGAGTTTGTACCTTCTGGTGTTAGAGTCAGTCCTACTGGAGTAACTCACTTGATGTATGGTTTTGTTGATGACTTTGGACACCTCTTTTATTTTTTTCAGCAGAGCTTCCCTGGAGGCACAGCCAGTATCCCCATTGCTGATCTGATTTCCTTTGGACCATGCAGTGGTAACAAGAAGTTGGGCTGGAACAGGAACAGATTGGACCCAATAACCCAGTTTGAAAACTAAAGGGATAGGGGTGCTGAAGATATGACTAAAAAAGGCAAGAGAATGGAAAAATGAAGTGTAAGGAGGAAAATGTGGATACGCAGGATACAAACCTGTATTGAATCAGTTTCCTTCATTCCTACAGAGTGGGGAACTCAGATTCTTAGACGCCAGTCAGGGTGAAATTGGTCCCATCTAGCACTGTGTAAATGCTGAATGTTCTACTCATCTTTCTCCCAACGTTCTGTCTTTCTTGAGGGGAATGTGGTGGAATTAGGCTCAAGGATTGGTTCAAGTGCCAGAGGACCCTGAAGAAGATCAAGTATTCAGAAGAACAGCCATTTTTTGTAAGTGGACTTAATCAAGCACAGATAATGGGGAGTTAGACCATCTTTGAAAGCCATGATGTGTGTCACATGAAAGGATTGGAGACTTACTGTTATGAGTTTATTTAAGTGAAGTGAGATTTAGCTTCTTGTGGATTTGAATCCTTCTAGAGACTATTGGCATGGAAAATTAAGAGGGATTTTTCTGGGGAGCTGCCTGGAGGCATTGCCTCTGTCTTGGCCATATTTATGCACACAAAAAGAACCAGAAACAGGATTGTTGGCCTCTAAAACTTCTCTAAGGCACTGAATAGAGGCTTGTGTTTCACTGAGAGAAAGCAGGATGTCATCTGCTAAAAAAGCAATTTTATGTTCTTTATCATGGGATGTGATGCCCTGAATCTAATTTAAGGCTTTGAAGTATTCTGAACCTACTTGCATTATCACCAAATCCCCTCCAGTTAGCGTGTTCAGGAAAAGGCACATATCTTAAAAGAAATAGCCATGCAAGGAGCCTTCCCAGTAATAGCTGAGACTTTCGTGCAGACTCTGCAATGCGTAATCTAAAACTTCCTTGGCTGCAATTAAGTAAATCTTGTGTCCTACAGCAGTGAGATAATATCTCCACAGAAACGCTTTTTAAAAGTTTCCTGTTTCCATTGTGTTCTCAATCCCCATGGGATAATATTCTCATTCACTAAGTCCTGGGCCCTTAAAAAAATGATAATTAAAACAGGTGTGAGTCAATGGGATTCCCCAACTTTTGTTTGGCTTTTGCCTAAGGAACATTGTGGCATGCCCAGTTCATTTGAGCAGTCTGGAGAAATGTCGATGATTGCACGCAGTGAACCCACAGCCATGAGAGCCTGGCAAGGGAACACGTGGATTGCCGGGATGCTCGTCAGGCGCTTTTATTCCATGCCTTGTCTACATCGGCAAAGATTTTCCCCATCTCTGTCCCACGTAATTTGTATTTGGCTCTTCTCCCCAAGGAAGTGCTGTCCTACAGTGGGTGCGCCCATACCTCGTACACGTGGGCGCAGCCCCAGTTCTGCTCTGATTCCAGCAAACAGCTCTGCATGCCTCAGTTTCTCCAACTGCAATGAATACTCACCAAAAGGGTAGAAGGGCATAAAGATAATGCAGCATTTGCCAAATCCTTTTTACCCACCAGCTCGCCTTTTAGGAGGCAGCAGGAGATTTTTGAGCTAAAGCTGTTGGATGAGCAAAACCTCTATCCAACTGTTCCCAAGAGCTCTGGTCCCCCCAGCAGAGTCTTACCCACTGCTAGGTGTTTCACTGCCTCCCTCATCTGCTGGGGCTGTGCTCTAAAGTGCATCTTAAGAGGAGACCACTGTGCTTCTGAGGGCGTTTTGGGTCTGATTCTCCCTCCTAGGGAACGGGAGGTGGAGAAAACGGTCCATAAAATTTCCATCACACTGAAAAGCAGAAACATCTGTTGGAGACTGAGTGAGGTTGGAAATGGTATTTACCAGTAAGGAACTGGCATCTAGTCTGTTCAGACCCTCTGCAAAATAACTCTTGCTTCCTCCCATGGAAAATAACGTGGAGGAATCTCTGAGTCAGGATCTGCCCCAGGCACCAAAGGCAGCAAATGGAGCCCTTCTTGGCCAGGTTGTTCTGCGTGGATGGACGGGTGTGCTGAGCGAGGTGCATCTCATGAAATCACAGTTCAGCAGTGAACTGTTTCTAATAACAACTCTTACATAAAGTCAGCTGTTCTGCATCATGCATTTTGAGTTTAGAAACTTAGCTCTATAAAGCAGAGTTTCAGAAAATAAAGTTGGTTGTTTTGTTTCCTTTTTTTTTATGGAGAGATTGGTGAAAGTGACAAAGTTCCCATGGTATCTGGAGACATACGATCCCTCTATTCCCAGAAAAAATCTGTAGTATGGAAGAAGGAATGGCCTACTTTCTAAACCAATGCCTTGGGTCTACATGATCTTTGCTTGCCCCATGTATATCCTATGACTGCCTCCTGCTTGGTAATTTTGGTGCCAGAAGGGCAGGCACCTCTTTTGTGACCTTCAGTGTGACCAACAATTGGTGATGCATTGGAACAGGCTGTGGAGTCACCATCCCTGGAGGTTTTCAAGAAGGGGGCAGACGTCACACTGAGTGGCATGGTCTTAAGTGGTCACAGACATGGGTTGACAGTTGGACTAGATTATCTTGGTGGTCTTTCCGACCTTACCGATTCTATGATTCAATTCCATCCTCTTTCTGTTACTCCAGAGCTGGGGAGCCCTGCTGCTACAAGAGCTTCCAGCACTATTCCAGTCTTCATTAAGTCATTACTGTAATACAAAGAAGTGAATTGCACTGGATTAGTCAAATGTCTGCATGGATTTATAAGGAATGAGAGGTAGGTGCCTGTCCTGTTGGTGTGGGTTACCCCTTGGTTTGGTCCTTCACCAGGGCCCAGGTAAGATGAGGTGTGCTGAGTAGCGCTCACCAGAGCTCTGCTGGGAAAAAGAAGCACGAAATCCAGAGGTTGGAAGGTGCTGTGGGCTGCCTCCTGTTGGTAGTATCTTCTTCTGGGTGAGGAATCTTGCATCCCTGACTGGCAGCACATTTATCATATCAAGCGTGGCAGGAAACTGACTAATTTTTGGCTTCCATTTTGGGATGGTTTGCTGGCTTGTCCTTCGAGAGTGTTTTATTGTGGAGTATTTAATCAAGAGGGGAATGGATTTAAACAGTGGTTTGAAAATCAAGAAGCAGGGAAGGCTCTTCTGCTTCACTGTGGTGCAGTGTTCCATAGTCACAAGGCACTTCTCTTGTTCAACTCCCTTCCTTGTTCCAAGAGATCTGAGTCAGAGAGTTGCAGCCCATCCTGGGAAGGCATCAGCTGCTTTTTGGAATGAAGTTAATTGTGAGCGCTATGCACATACTGAGTTGGCTACTTGTAGCACATTCATTTATTTAATGGGTTGTTTTCTCAGATTTACATAAATCACTTTGAGACCTGACTGTGGGTGCTACTGCTTCCCATGCTGTGCTGCATCGCAAGAGCTTTCTTGAGTGCAACACCGTGATGAAAACTTGGAAAACCCCAGCACTGGAGGACTTGGGGATGCCAAAGGTGCCAGGGAATGACATGACCCTGATCCCCTGCCTGTAGCAATGTACTGAATGAGCTTTTCTCCTTCCCACCTGTGCTACACAGCTGGAGAGTGCTGTGGGTCTGCAGTTGGTCAGGGGCCATGTGTGCATCCCTCAGGCTGAGTGCTGTCAGATACGACATCCCAACCTCAACCATTAGTCTGACTGTACATGGCATTTCTTTCTGTCCTTCTGCCAGGTTGTCTTCTGAGAATAATATATGTACATTGCAATCTTAGCTAACGATGCCAAGGACTGCTGGAGGAACTCTTGCAAATGACCTGTTTTTGTGTGAGATAATCTGTGGGTTATTAAAAAGACATATATTTAAAAAATCCTAAAGTCAACAGATTTGCATGAAATATTGTCTGCCTCGTCTGGCTTACTTGACACTTTGGCTGTCTCAGAACAGATGGGACAGTATCCAGCTGTGAGAAAGGAAATACATTTAATGTTCATATTGTGGTCATTGAAATGTGAGGGGCACCAACAGGCTTATAAGGAACCACTGAGAAAATCCCCAAAGCCTATCAAAGTCTAGGTTGCATAATTTTGACATAACAGTGCTGCTCCGAGTAGCTGTGCTAAATCTAATAGCTGTCCAGGCTGCTCTGTCCTGTCATGAAAGATTAGGCTGATTAAGACCAGTGTTTTTCAAGAAATCATTTGTCCCTACAGATCCACGCAGGATGTTCTTGTGGGCTTAAAGAAAAACCTCTGAGGAAGCAGAAAGCTACACGTTTGAAGGGGGGAAAAAAGAAGAGAGAGGCTGGATATAAAATAGTGACCGTCGACCGTCCCTAATGTTCATTAATGTTCCTGATAAGAGATTTTCTCCCCTCCTAGAATCAACCATGTAGTTCTGTGATAGGGTGGAGCTGCTCTCGGTGGCTTTGGTTGTGTGATGCTTTCTGGAAAGAGAAGGCTTAGCTCCAAAGGGGAGACCTAGAGGAAAATTAACAACTGGTAATTGCTCCATTCATGCTTCTCTTCTTCCCTGCCAGACTGCAGGGAGTTTTGGCAATGAGAAGTGTGCAGTCTGGCCCATAAGAGCTGTGCCCATGGCAGTTCCTTCATTGCAATTTTCTTCCCACTGGTGGCTTCCCACTAAGGGTCATTCTTTTTCTTTTTTGCTTGAGTGTGGATTCAGCTCTTTTCTCCCCCTTCCTAACTTCTGTTCAAGTTGATCTATGGACCGAGCACCTTAGCCATACATAACGGACAGAATAAAAGCTCTGACCCTAAAATACTGAACATTCAGATCTACCTCCAAGTTCCACAGCTTGAGCCCATCTCCCCTTTTAATTATACAAGACCATTCCCATGTGTCTGTGTCTGCAAAAGACACATCCCCTGTGTCTGCTTTAAAATTATTTCAATTGCCGTTCTTCTAAATCCTTCTATCAAATAAATCCTCTCCCCTCCCCACTAAATCTCTTGCACTTGGAACTTCAGTGAACGGAGCAGATGCAGTTTGATGCCCTCATCCAAACTAATGATTTGTTTCTGGCCGAGAATATGTTACCATCAAGGGGTTTTAATATTCTGCAGAATTTAGTGGAGGCCAATAGAGTAGGAGGGGGTTAGAGGCTCTGCCTTTGCCAAGATGTATATGCAGCAGGAATGTTATTTATGTAAATCTGGAAGCACTCTTGAAGCGATAGCCTTGCTCTTGTATCTCAGACTTTTTTCATTAAGTCGTTGATCTTCCTTCAAAAAAAAAAAGAAAGAAAAAAACTTTTCTTAAATAAAAAATCCCTCTGAAAACCTAAAACTTGAGCATAAAAAGTGCTGGGGGAAAAATATTTACGGCTTGACTGCTCCACGCTACCCACATTATACAGACCACAGCAATTGCTTGAAGAATGTTGGGGTAACAACCAAGCAATTCAGAGTTTTGTCCATTCTCTCCCACTCTTTTCCATATTGTCTCCTTTTTCTTTACAAAACGAGGTTATTGCAAGCCCCAGCATCTGACTCCGTCCTCTTCAGAGTGAGCCTGTTCACCCAAACAGGCCATGTGCAAACACTGAATTAAAAAGCAGATTTGGAGCACATCCTAATTGCCAAAGTCTGGGCAGAAGTACCAGTCCTCATCTTCAAGCTATTCCCTCCTCACTGGTGCAAAACCCTGCAAAGCTTGTGTTGGTGCATGAAGCAACCCAACTCCAGCAAAACCCTGTTCATACTTCTGCATTTTTTAGGAAAGGCTTGATCTCCTTATAAAGTTTTTAACATGTTTTATACATTTTCTCCCCATAAATAGCACAATAAATAAGTGCTGCTTACAGCTTCATCTGCTAAAAATCGACCCATAGTGAGGAAGGTCAGATGGAAGGGCACAGTGTGAGTATCCATGATGTGTCCTAGTGTATGGGAAATCAAGGGAAAGACAAAGTGTTGGAGCCAAGTGGCATTGGCCATGGTGTGGTCTGTAGGATGTTAATGGCAATTCTAGGTCCCTGTGTGGGTGTGCTATGCTGGTGGAAGCTGGTGGCTGCTGCGATCCGCTCCCTTCACCTTCAGGTGCTTGATGAAGCTCCCCTAGCACAGAAGAAGCTCACAAACGAGCTGTGGAGAGGTGGTGCTGTGTTTCAGGTATTTAGACATGTCATATTCCAAGTAGAAACATGCATCTGGCATGTTTAATTCATAGACAGCAGCCCTTATCCTCTCTGGAGCAGAACCCTTGCTCTTTCTATTAATATGGGACGTGTGATGAAGCAGCAGGTTCAGTCAGCAATGTGTTCCTGCAAGCCAGTTATGGGAACCAGTCATGACTAGGCGGGGAGCAAAATGTGGACTGAAATACCCTGGAAAATAGCACCGATCAATAATGTTGCCAACTGCTAGAGCTGATGAGGAACGGAGACCATGCAATTCTGATTCCAAACTAATGCAAAACTCTTTGCTTGGCATGTAATTCCAGTGACTTATTGCAGCTAATTGACCTCACTTATCTTTGGAGGATTTGCATTATCTGCAGTAGCAGCAGAATTTGACCATATCCTCTCTGAACCCCAGCCAATCCAATGGCAAAATATAAACATCTGCCTGGAAACCATTTTTGAAGGGCATATATGGTAATAATGGTTCTAAGACAGAAGAGACACACCTACAGATAACACAGACAGCATCTTGGACCCATATCTTCTCACTGTAGTAAATGTATGTGCACTATGGAGCACATACACTATGTGCAGAGGGCAGTGAAAAGAATGGTGACAAGCCAGATATTAATGCTTTTATAACAGCGCAACCCAAGCGCTTTCTGAATGCTGGGGGAAACAGAAGGAAGTTGTTTTACAGTCAGCACCTGATCACAGGGAGACCATCGCCATCCAAGTGTGTCTGAAGCTGGGAGTGTGCAGGAAAACATCTCCCGTCAATTAACCCCTTGCACTTTCCAATTCGAAGCCACATGAGGTAGCTGCTTTGAGCAAAAGAGGAAAGAAGTGCTATGGCCAGACCCAGACCCATGGCAGTAGGCAGATTTCACCAGATGTGCATCTGCCATTAAGCTCCAGCCACAGAGCTGGAGTTAACTTTTAGAAAAGAATGTTAAAAGCAACCAAGATGCATTTTTTTTTATGATGTGTTTTCTTTTGTCCTGATTTTCTTTTCCTTAATAGAAGGTATGAGACCAATTATCTGCATTTTCTCTGAGCAGTTGTTAGTGAGGTTTATTAACATCTGGTGGTTGACCCAGACCATCAGTGTGTGGCACTGGTAGCAAGCAGGATTATGATGTGGCAAGGGGACATTCTTATGTGCATGAAGAATTCTTGGCTTCCTTCCCGCCAGGGATGCTTGGATCCCTCAGAGATGGGTGTGGGGTTTATGAGGAAGGGGAGGAGGGGTTACTCGCTGGTTTTTGACTCTTGATGGGTAACACCCTACCCGTGGGGCAAATAGCAGGCAAATCAGAACCAGGAAGTGATGTGGCACATGCACATGAAAAATGATGGGTGGGGAACGTTAACCAAACTCGAAAAGAACTTGGGATAGGTGCCAAGTCAAGTTCTGGTTCAAGCCCTCCGTTTGGCTCCTACTTCATTGCAAGTCAGTGGCCTGTTCGGTAAAACCCATCCCCCCAAGAGGACCTATGCAGTGAGGGACGGGGAGGAAGTTTCTTTGGTTTTGTTTTCAAATATAATTTGGACTAGAACATGACAGAGATTGTCTGACAGCTGTTTACTTGTGGCACCTGTGTTGCTCAGCACCTTTCCTACTCTGTCTCACAGTTTATCTTGAAGGCAACTAGTGCTGCTTGCATGTATTGCTGGCAGGCTAGGAAAGGTTTCTCAAGTATGGATATCTTCAGCGCAGTCCAACAGCAAGAAATGATGTCAGAAGAAAGTGCCCAGCCAGCACTTCACAAGTTGTAAAGGAAATCTGACAGGGCTTATGACTGGAACATCACAGAGGTCACCTGCTGCTTTCTCTTATAGCTCCCATGTCTTTATAACAGGGTATCCTTTTGATACCCAGTAGGGATAATTTTTTGTGCCCATCCAGTCATGATCCTGAGATCCCAGTTCAAGAGGATGATAGATCTCAGATATATATGTACATCTTTGTGAGCCCTGAAGTCAACTACCACTTGATCAGAGCTTTTATAGCTCCTTCACACGAGGAGCCCAGTCAGCCCTTCTAGAATGACCAAACCACAGCAGTGGCCAAGCCTTCAGCTTGAGGAGGTAGGAGGGCTGCAGGAGGTGAAGGAGAAGGATTCCTGCATTCCGCACATGATCTTGTTCCACCAGAGCAGTTGTATTGGCATAACACATCATGTGAAAGGTGCAAAGTGGCCATAGCATGAGACAGGGTTTATCTTTTGAAGGCAATTATTCAGTAGAACCAAAGGCTGCGGATTAAAGAATGTCCCTCAAGAAATGCTGAGTATCTGAGCACAGGGAACTGCTAGATACATGATTTGATGAAATAATAAGAAAATGTGCCTGGTTTTCCTTCAATGAAACATACAAGCTATCTCTAAATGCTCATTTGTTATGTAGAGATTTTACTGCTTAAATCCTAATTTTTCACAGCTGTAAATAGAAGACAGGGTGGTGAAAAAAACAGTCTTAAGTAGGAAGGAAGAGGTGTGTGATCAGAAAACCTTTGGCAAGTTAAGAGGATTAAGAAAGTCTCCAATGTTCTGATTTTAAGTTCACTAAGTTGGACTAACATCATGGATTAAATTTGGGTGGCTAAGAGGAAGAAAATACCTCATTAAAAAGAAGCAATTGGGTTTAAAGTTGTAATAAGACAATGTCTGAAACAGCTCAACTGGAATGGTCTCGCTTGCTTAATTCAAGGGTTTTGTGTGCATGAGTGTTTTTAATGCCCTCCCCCACCTCTTTGCTCCCAGTCTAAAAGCCTGAAACATTTGCTTTAAAATATACTATTTTCTTTCCTTCTTCGTTGTCAGTGTTGCTATATGAGCCGTGTAGCTGTTCTTTAGAATGGAGCTCAGAAGCAAAGCTGGGCTGCTGTTGGTTGATAAAGAGCCTTTGCTCTGAGGGTGTGGATTCTGAAAAACACCACTGGAAAAATGCAAGTACAGTCATTTGTTTAGAGCCTGCTTCTTCCTTTCCAAAGGTAATACTGTTGAATTTTTGTGCCCTTATTCTTTGCAAGATAACCATTCTAGTGCGATTCAGCTCCATGGATGGGCACTCTGGACTCAGCTCTGCCATCTCTTTCTCAGCAGAAATTTTCTAACAGCATGTACTAGCAAAATCACTAGAAGATAGGGAGCGTCTCCATATTTCAGAGAAAAAGCAGAAAAATACTGATCTGAAATAGTAGGAGCTGTGGTGAGACGTGCTGGAAGCGTAGCCAGGAAGCAATGTGGAGATTGTAGGGGGACAAACAGCAGAGCAGCTAAAGTATGTTGTGTTCCTGACCCGTCTCAGAGAAGTCACCTAAGAACTGTTTAGTGCTGGGTGAGGGTGTATGTGGTCAAGTTACTCGCAATTTGAAGCTCTCTTGGCCCACTGATGGTGTGTGGTTGTTCCAAGAAGCCAGTGGCAGTGAGCAATTGCCAAAGCAGGTGCAAGTCCTGTTGGCTTTCTCCTTAACAGAACTCCATCCAAAGGGGAAAGCAGACCAAGAGCACATCAGCAGATCCCATAACCCTCTTCAATTAGGTGGGTTTGGGTTTGAGAGGGAATTTCTCTCAGTGCCAACAAACCCAGCAGCCAACCTTCCCGCTGGCGTGAGTGGGGCCTGCGTTGCATGGCCTCCATCCCATTGGTGTGAGCAGGGCCTGCTCCAGGCAAACCTGCTTCCCACTTAGACAACACAATGTTACCTCAAGCGCCTTCTGCTGCACCGTTCCCTCAACTGGGCGGGTTTCTCATTTTCCTATTGAAAGCAAAGCAGTTCCTCCAAGAGAAGCTCTCTCAGCCATGATATCCTGCCAATGGAAAAAGTGACACTAAAAATAAACTTGTTTCGGAAAGAGGCAAAGGCAGCTTCCAAAAATCTTGAACTGAAAGGAAAAAAGGGGGGAAAAAAGAAAAAAGGAGGAAAAAAATCCCAGCAGTCTAGACAACTGCAGTAGGTGGAGGCAATAACAACCAAAAGGAATAAATTAAACTGTGGTTGAGGGGAGAATTTGTCTCCCCTGATTGCAAGACAAAATAAATCCAATTCCTTATTTGTAGAAAGAGATGCTTGGGAATTTCTCGGACCAGCTGAGGGCCTATTAGAGTGATGTGAACTGGAAATGGAGTGAGAGGGCTCTGGCTGGTTTCATGACCCAACTGCAGACCACACACAACTCTCAGGGTTATGACGGGGTGGCAGAGCTGTCATAAGGTTGAGCACAGCCAGCTCTGCTCTGCGACCTCAGCATCTGCACAGCCATGGGAGGGAATGCCACTCTGTCCCCTCCAGACACCACCTCTGCTGCTCAAGCCCTACAGCCAGAACCCTATCGATACTTAATGGATGCAAGCGGTGGCTGCGGCTTTGAAATTCACAAGGCAGAGTTGTGACTGTGGTTTCAAAATCCCCACAGCAGTCGATTTCCCCTTTTTGTTCTCCCAGTTGCAGGCACGCTGAGGGCTGGGTGCTGCCAGTGCTCTGGGGGGGTTGAGTTCCTCGTTCCTGGGTGTTGTGGCTGCACGATTCTCAAAGGATTTTGTGCTTTTTATGTGTCCACAGGCGTACTTGTATGTATGTACATATGCATGCCATGCCAACATGGACGTGTTTGCCAGTTACTCGATTGGGTGTGGGCAGGACTTCATCCCATGTCAGTACTCAAGGTCTTCAATGGGAGCATTTTACCCTACTTATTTGTTTTTTAACTTCTAAAGGAACAACTGAAAACTCATCCAAAGGAAATAGCCACAGTCAAATTCTTGGTCTTCTTTGTCCTCTTGATGTAATCTGTCATTGGTCTGTGTATTATCTGTCTTGTAAAAATGAAAGCTCTCTCAAGAGTGGTTGTTTAAAACATAGAGAAGAAATCTAAGTGTTTCTGCTTAAGGAAATGTACCTGGAGTCAGTCTGGGCATTGGCTCCCATCTCAGTCAGAGAGGAGATCCACAAGGTGTCTGCATCCCTTCTGCTGGGAGTTGGCACTGGTGGTGAATCTTGAGGCAATGGGTCACTTCTCATTTGATAAAAGTCCCAGTCTCCAGAACAAAATCCACTTTGTTTTTAAGATTTTTCCCTACATTTCAATTGAAATCCAAACTTTTCATTGCTTCTCATGCGCCCTTGCACTGCAGGAGTGGATCTGTCTTGGAGGTAGATGCAATGTGTTGGCTTTTTTTAGGTAATTGTTGAATGGTTGGGTTGGAAGGGACCTTAAAGATCACCCAGTACCACCCCCTGCCGTGGGCTGGCTGCCCCTCACCAGTTCAGGCTGTCCACAGCCCCATCTATGGCCTTGGGCACCTCCAGGAATGGGTCATCCCCAGCTTCAATGGGCATCCTGTGCCAATGCAAGCTTCTATTTTGAAATTGGATTATTTTTTATAAATGCGTTATTATTATTTGTGCACAGTTGTTATTAGCTCTATACAACCAAACAGGCACAACTGAAGAAATCCCAGTACCTCTGCCCAGCAGTTATGTGGATAAACATCAGAGGTGCAGCGTCACTGTGTTTTCAAAGCCCTGGTGAAGGCATGGCTGGCACGACAGGCGGATCCACTTACAGCTAGTCTTATCACTATGGGGATATTCAACCCAACTGTTTGATGCTCAACAACATTTTGTGGAGTTTCCCCGTCTGCGGGTTTGTTCCTGCTCGTGCTCTGTGGTTGTCTGGGTAGGTTTGCTTGGGAAGTGGTAACACAGATAATGGGGAGATGTTTGTATGAATGCGGATGAAAGGCGTTGAGCTATTTCTGCACCACCTGACCTGCCTCCTCCTCCACGGCTCCTTTTGATGTTTGCTTTCACGGCGATTTCTTACAATGTGAAATTCATCCTCGTTTTAATGGTTTGGGGATGGTGTGGTTTTTCAGATGAACAGAACAAGGATGTAGAGCTCTGAAAGATTCCTCTGCTCTTTATCAGCTATTTCTTTCAAGTACAAAATGCTTTTTCTTTTCCTTTTTGTTCTGTAAAGGTGGATTCTTCCCCTGTGCTGTTTACTAATTAAAAGTTAGTTGGTAAAGAATAAGCATATTGTTCCTGCTACGGTTTGATCTATTGTTATTAGGGCTCTGTGTTGTTACAGATGAGATCAAAGAATTTAATTTATGATGGGTGGATAGGTCAAGTTCAGTCGTCTGAAGCGAGCGCAGGGTGGAAAGCACAGCCAGGCAGCAGCAGCCCAGGCAATGAGCTTTTCCTTGTAAATAATACAGCCCCACTTTCTCCACTTTTGACTTAAGAAGCTCAGCAGCCCTTGGGGTATGAACGTTGGAGGACAGATGGATGGAGTCTATGAAGCCTCTTCTGCCTCCCCTTGGTACAGTACCCACAGGAGATAATATAGTAGCAGAGGAATCTGAGGCTTGAGATAAAGTAGAAATTCAAGGACCACAGCTGTGTTTCAGCCAACCTGATTCACAGTTCTGCATCATGTTTGCATGTGTGCTGCAAGTTCCTATGGTATTTTAACATGGTTTTGAAATATCCCTTGAGCTTGCAGCAAGAACCTCTAATTAAGACCTAGAGTTGATGCTGCTAAGTCTTAGTCACACCCTAATAACAAAAGGGGAACGGGGCAGTGGAACAAATTTATTGGGTCTGCTTATAGTCTCTAGCTGCAATATTTTCCTTGAACTCTGCTCAAAGAGGAGTGGGTTGGATTATTTCCATTTCATCTTTATTTATTGCACACCAGTGTGGAGCACTGTTATGAAACTAAGAAAGACACCCACCTCTCCCCTCTGCCTATGGAAACCATGAGGACTGGCTTGACGTGCGAGATGAGTAACCTGGGAGCAGTTCCTCGGCTCTATTATTAGTGTGTGTCTATGAATGCGTGGCTAATACAGCTGCATACGTGGTTTCTGCTTTCCTTGTAGTCTGCCCAAGAGGAGCCTGGAAGCTGGTTTGGGTGGGAACCACATCTCCTAGTATTTGGGGAGCACTTAGCACAGCACAGACTGGCTGGAGGGCAGGGGAGCTCGGAACCAGGCTCTCAGCTCCATCGCTGGGCTTTGCCTCACTGTGTGTCTGTGTATGATTCTTGGTCCCAGCAAGGGCTGTAGTTTCTTTGGGCCAGGCGAACTCGTTACAAGGCAGCCAAGCTGTAAGCTGTGCATACCAGCCTATGCAAAACATCTCTGCTTTTTAAAATAAAATAAACGGGAAAACGTCCCTTTTCCTGACTTGATTTACAGGGGAGGAGTAAGCACCACTGGTCCTCTTACGGATGGCTCGGCTCAATCATCTGTAGGGTCCATGTTCTCCCTGCTCATGAAGTTTTGGTTTGATGAGAATTCTCCATCTGGAGCCCCCGGGGTGCCCTATCCCATGCAGGCTCCTGTTCCCAGGCTCTGTGTTGGCTGTCTGCTGCTTGGCCAATCTGATCAAAGCCCATTCACTCCAAACGCACCTATCTTGAGTGTTACCTGCATCAGTGGCCCAATGCTGACCCTGCTTTGGAGGGGGGACCAGGCTTTGGTGGCCATTCCAGTTTGTCACGCTGATGACTCCGCCTTTTCCCTGTTGACACCTGCTCCCAAGTGACTGCCTTCAAACTTCAGCTCTGTGCTGTGGCTGAGCAGGGAACTGATCTGCCTTTAAACAAGCAAACAGAACTTACTCATAAACTTGGATTTTTTGCTGGGGTATTTTGAAGTGAGATGGTTCCTCAGATAGGTTGGCAGTGCAGTGACAGAGTGTTGGTGTGACCCAGGGAGGCACCAGGAAGGAGGGAGATGCTCATAGAGGGAAAAGCCTTGTGCCTAACATGGTCCCAAACCAACTGGAAACTCTGTGCTGCTCAGGAACAGATTCATCTGGCTGTCACGGGACTGGCAGCAGTATTTCTGCTGCAGTGGTGCTTACAATATTTTCAGTTCCTGGTAATAACACCAGTTCCTGATTCTGCCTTTTTTGGTGACTCTCCCCCGTCAGAGTGCTAAAGGGATGGGGAACAGCCTCATTTTGGCTGCAGTGACCAGTTCATGCTCGTGATTTTCATCATCTCTTTGCTTTTGGTTTCTTCTTCAGCATCACCACACTCTGGGCTCTGGATTTGGCTCTTTTTCCTTGCTTAGCTATGTTCTGGTGTATCCCTTGGTTACCTTCTCTGTTTTTCGTCACGTTCTTAGGACTGCTTTTTTAAGGTCCATCTCCTTGTCATAGAATCATCAAGGTTGGAGAAGCCCTGTAAGATCGCCTAGTCCAACCATCCGCCTGCCACCAATATTGCCCACTAAACCATATCCCTCAGTGTCACATCTCCATGCTTCTTGAGCACCTCCAGGAACAGTGACTCCACCACCTCCCTGGGCAGCCTGTGCCGGTGACCTACAGTTGACCTTCCTGTCCTTTCAGCCTTGAACACCTCAGAGAGTTGACTCATTTGGGTCATAACAGGGCAATATTGGGATGGAAGATGCTCTTGGGGTATTGTTTTAACCCAACCAGAAGTCATGAATCAGTGCATTCTTGTAAATCTTGCACCCCATGACTGCAGATCCAGGAAGTCCACTCAGCCTGGAAAAGCCTTGGGGATGCTCACAAACACTGATTTGCTCATCCAGACCTAAGCCCCAAAACTTTTAAAAAGTCCCAATTGCCACTCTGTCTGCCATTCAGCTTGGAAGCTCTAAAAGGGGAACTGATGGGTGCTATCATGTCTCTCTCTCTGTCTTCGCTGCATTCACCATGCCTTCATTTTCTGGAATAAAATCTTCAGCATTTATTTCTCCTGACTTTACAATATATCAGATTGGAAATCAATCTTCCCTTTCAGTTTACTTAATAGTGCTGTCTAAAGTCATCAGCTAGAAAGCATTCAGTGGCGATTACAAGAAATCTTTTCAAAACCTACTCCCTGCTATGGCAAGAGCATAAGAGCATAATAAGATCTTTTATAACATATTTTTTTCTGTCTTAGAAAAATAATAGCGGCCCCTTGAGAGGCATTAGTAACTGTTGAGAACCAATTTTTAGATGTAATAATTTATCTTCTTGTTTATAGAAACTACAATTAAATATTTTTAAATCTCCAGCAAATTTTAATTAGGGATCTGTAGCCAAATTTAGAGGGGGAGGAAAATAAATTTAAAAAAAAAAAAAAAAGAATGACTTTAATGTCTGGGGATTTGTGTTGTTTGTTTCTGTTGACGAATATATACAGTAAACTGCCAGAGTCCCGAGGTGACTCACGGGCTGTGCAGATGGTGAGCTTTCCTCCAGGCTCATTGAGTTAATTGAGTAGGAAGAGATGCTGCATGACCGCCTCTTCTGTCCCATGTCCCAAAACCAGAGGGTGTGTGAAAACCCCTCCTGCACGTCCAGCTGCAGGAACATCGGAGTTTCCAGACAGTTATATTCTTGGGAAGCTTGTGCTCTGACCCAGTGTGAGCAAAATGAAATTAGTTGGGGTCTTCTGGAGGCTGCCAAGATGAAAGCCAGGCTGAGGGTGTGAGCTTGTGGGAGAAGAAGGGCTTCTGGAGGATAAAATGGCCCAAGTGTGGAGTCTCAGAGGGACGGTTCCTACCCAGGAAGGGTCGTGTTGTGAGCAGCAATCCCCTTCTTTTCATTGCCGTGTTGTCTTCATGAAGCTTTGGGAGAAAAGAGGTGTTAAAAAACAGAAAATAAAAATACGAGCTCACTCTGGGCGATGCATTTTGTTGCTTGCCCCTGCTGCTTTCACAGCTGTGTGTGGGCTGTTTGAGTCTGCCCTTGGGAACAGGGGCAGTCCTTGAGGGATGCCTGCGAGAGAGTGAGCAGGGACCTCAAAAACACAAATTCTGTGTGAAATTCCCTGGAGATCTATTGTAAGCTGACAGCTGGCTGCTTGAGTGAGGTACCACGGAGCTGTGTCACTTCACCCGGCCTCTCTCAGCACTGTCACAGAATGATAGAATAATTAAGGTTGGAAAAGACCACTAAGATCCTCTGGTCTGACCATCAACCCATCAGCCTGTGTTCCTTTACCCAAACTCACATTTCCTTTATGCATTACCCAAAAAAGTCTTAGTGTTCATAGTCGAGAATGCTTGAGAAGTTTCCTAACTACCCATTCCCTGGAAGACTTCCCTTCATGCATGGCACAGCGTGTCCCAAAGCGATGCTAACCCCGAGATGCTGAAGAGGAGGATGACATCACACAGCTCTGGTTGAAGCCATCTGCTCGTGGTGCTCAACTGGAAGGTGAGCTCCCGCAGGAACCTGGCCCTCGCTGGGAGTATTGAGCTTTGCTGAAAGTCCTGACTCTATTCCACGCTCACAAGGACAGCCTTACAACGCAAAGCCTCTCCTTGGCATGGGGACAGATGCAAGCTTATAACAGTATGCACTTAGTTATAGAGGTAATTTTATTTGCCTTTGTTAGAATCTTTAATATAAAACTCAGTAAAATGACCTCTCTAATAAAAATGGCTCAGAGAAATAACAATAAACAGGTTTTATGATACGGAAGATGCATTAAAAAAATCCTGCTAAGGAAAATGATCTTAGGAGTCTCAAGAAAATATTAATATGAAAGGAGAGACTTTTTCCCCACCCGCTACAATCAAAGATGGGTGGTCTGCATGCCATGTGAGCTTCCTCGCTCCGGCTCTTGTGGGCAGGAGGAGGGGAAGCTGTACTCTATCTCAGTAACGAACTCTGACTGTCCAGGAAAGCATTTATTTTTGCAAAATTAAAAAGGGGGGGAGTCAATGGATCTGTTTATAGCTATATAAAAAGGCAGAAAAGTTAATGCTAACATATGTTGCTTCATGTTCCCAGAGCAAAAACATTCGCAGGATGCTATCCCGGAGCACAGGTGGTAAGCAATCAGCACTCTTATTTGTTTTTAAGGGATGGCAGAACTGCTCACCTACAGGAGTTGCAGTGAATGTGTAGAACCCCTGGCATTAACGTATGGGTGTTGCAGGTGTTGTATTACATAGACTTCAGGAGTTGGCACTCAGCTACCAGGATCTCTACAGCTTTTGTTCAGTGGGAGGCGTCCATCCCAAGCACGGTTCTAGATCCTAATGGGGTGGAAGGACACGTGCCATGGGTGAATCCATGGAAAATTAAATCATGGTCATGTCTTCTGCTGGCTGAGCAGGTTTCTTCTGTTATCTAGCGTGAATCACATCCTATTCCAGTGTCACATATCTAGAAAATGGTGAAAATGTTTTCTTTCTCCTGCTTATTGATGCAGGATGTTTAGGTCAGGAACAGACTCCTGGCCTGAGCTTTTAGACTGCACGGCCCCAGAGCTGCAAGCTCATGTAGCTAACCATGCACTATCACCATGATGATATCCAGAGATGTCATCTCTCTTTACGGGTCTACGCAGAATGTAGATTTTTCTTCGGGGATACATACCCCTAGAGATAAATCTTCCTCTCTTTAATCCAAAACATTCACCTGGCAATTACTTGCATCTCACGAAGATTTCACTGGAAGTGACCTTTGGTGGTTTTGGGACAAAACGTGAACCTTTCATCTTTCCCGTGGCTGTAAGTGATCAGATAGAGGCAAACCCCTATTTCCTGCCTTCCCATACCTGCTGAGAGGGAGCCGGGGGGCTGCCGGTGTGAGATCACCGTCTTTCAGAGGACAGCAAACTGCTTTATGAAGACTGTGATCTAAATACAGATGAGATAGCTGGCAAGGCTCCAATTACTGCTTCAGGACCTTGTGTATCTTCTCTGCCTTCAGGACCCAGGTGTTGCCAGTTACCGCCGATATTCCTGACGTCAGATATGGTTTCTTCCATTCATGAGACCAACAGAACAGTTGGCCACAAAAAGTCAAATCTTAGGTGTTTTGTTGGAGAGATCTGTAGTACTGGCATTGTTTTCCATAGAGAGGGAAGTTCCTTTGTGCTCGCTGTACTGGGGCTTCAGTTTTTGCTTTCCCATTCAGACCAGGGCCAGGTAGGCCAAGATAAACGGGGAACTCTGGAAGTCTAGGCTCTCTTCTTCCCATTGTCCCCTGACTAGAAGATGGTCTGGTGGTTCAAGCTAGGTTATGCTGGGTCCCCGCCTGCTTCTTCTTGGACTTGTGCATATTAAGGTTTCCACTGAGCACTTTGATCATTGACAAACTGTTCTCTGCCAGCATTGTTCCACCAGAGAGTTTGAAAGCTCATCTTGAGAGAAGGTTAACTAATAATCAGTGGTGCTTTTGCTGCATGCATTCCCGCAAGACCCACTGCTGGTGGCTTGACTGAAAACATGAATGAATTGAGCTTTACTCCACCTCTGCGAGTTGAGAAATGTCATTTTAACTTTTTCAATAAGTTAATAATAAGCAGTTTTTCAGAGCATTAAACTCACTGGCCACAACACAACTTCAGAGTTTTGCTGTTTTCCTCCAGCTGTTAACAGAGCTAAATGTTTTCCCAGTGTAAATAGCAGGGCCATGGATGGGGTCAGCTCCCCTCCAGCCCCACACTGTGTCATGGCCATGCAAAGGCCGCCTGAGGAATTTGCCTTGGACTGTGTTGTACTAAAGAACACTGGGAAAATGATTCCAAAACTGAAGGCTATCCTGATGTCTTTACTAGCAATATCTGTTTTTAAATTGAGTGAGCTCTGGCTTATGTCTCTATCTGTTCCAGCTGCAGAATTATGGCTGGAGGACAGAGGCACTCTCCTGGGTGTGAAATATTGCAAGGAGGGAGTGCATTCCGAACAAAGGGGTGGCCTGGCAGAGGAGGGTACCATGGAGAAATGGTTAGACCCAGAAAAAAGCTGAACATTAGAACTGCAAACATATTTCAAGTTCTCTTGCTTTGAGAAAACTTCCTAGGGTTTTAATTCATCATTTCTCTTGTTTTTGAAATAAGAACAACTGTGGTTACCTCACTGCTCTGGCTCTGTGCTGACTGAGGGCGCTGGGGAGAGATCCATCACTGCTGATGCTGAGGCTTTGCCGATAACCTCTGCCCAGGGCTGGGTGAAGCTACAAACGCTGCCCAGTCTTCAGAGGTGGGAGAGTGCTTTCTTCTCTGCTTGATGTATTTCTTTAATGCGTGTTGATGCTGTATGTTATTAAAATCCATTACCTCCTTCATTTATTTCCTTTCCTCTGGACTCAATTATCTTGCATGTCTGTTTTTGGAAACGTAGGTCGAAGCTGATACATGAGAAATAATATCCAATCTGTATTTCTTAAGGTACAGGACCAGTCTGTCAGGCTGTTGGCGCACAACAACAATTGTTTTATTGTCGGAGTAAGTAAATAAGAACAAGAAGTCTTAAGTATTGGCATATGTTGATACGTGGCCAAAAAGGTCTCTAAACAATACATTTTCTATTCATTCCAGAAACCTCATACTCCGTTATTTCTCTTTTAATGCTGTTGGCAAATACCCATGTCACCATCTAATTTTGACTATAGTTCAACTTTTTTAGTGCAAACTTAATCCTCATTATAGTTGTAAACATGTGTTTCATTTGGCCTTGTGCTCATGTGCTAAAGTGACAAAGGCAATCTAGGGTTTGTATCAGAAATGGAGATGTATAGGTAAGCATTTTGTTCAATCTGCTTTGCCTCTTATACAGAGAAAATCAGCCCAGTTGCTTAATAAGGAAGAATGTTTTTATAAGGCTCTTTGTGCTCTCGTGCTTGGCCTGTTTCCTGCTCTGCAGCGGGTTTTGGAAAGATGGGACACTTCAAGGGAGAACAAGCAAGTGAATCGAGGAACTGTTGCAAGAGCCTTTGGGATCTTGTGCAGTGAGCATCTTCTATGTTTTCATGCGTTCTTCAGAAATAGTTTTCTCATATTTTTAGTTTTATGTTACTCAGTTTTCACACAGAAGATTCAAGTTTGCAAATTACTGCTAGGTTAAGTCTACTAGGAAGATAACAAGCAGCAGGAGCAGTTTATTGGCACCAAGCAAAGGAGAGAGGCGTGCAGTGTGATGGAAGGATGCTTGGTGGCAGTACCCATCCAATGGTAATCACGCTGAAGCAGAAAGTATTTGCAGAAATCCCCTAGCAGGCACAGCCCATCTGCGTGGGCTGCTGTGGGGACCACAGTTTTAACAGCTGGCAACTTGGTCAGAGTTTGTCTGCACTTTAAAGAGAAACAGTTTGCTGCAAAACATTTTTCTATATTCAAATACAAACTTGAGCCACAAGCATTTCTCCGTGTCTGCGTACACCACCGAGTCACAAATTGTAGTTAAATCAGTCCCAAATTCAGTCCATACATCTCCAGTCATTTTCACCCCGTTATCCTTTCTCTTTCTTGCTATTTTTCTCACCAAGTGGTGGTAAACCCCAGGCCCATTCTCAAGCATGTGGATGATATAAGAGGAAAGGAAAGTTCTTTTTGAATATTAAAATGTTTTTAAATACTGTTCTATAGCAATCATGGTCATCTGCAAGGAATCAGTTTTCAAAGAAGCATTTGATGGAGTGACACCCACTGGAGAAGGGGACAAGATGAAATGCTCCCATTCAAAGCAGATTAGGACTCACTGTTCTGGAAATCAAGTGAGTTTTGAAGAGGCTGATGAGGCTGAATATCAAAACTACCAATCTGGTTTTTAAAATGTGTTGGGATCCAGACTGGCAATAGAAAAACAGAGTTTTATTCCATACAGTGATCATCCCTATTTGACAACGACGGAAGACTGTGACTGCTCAACAGCTGTTGATGTTTCATTTACAAGGGACTAAAATGATGCCTACTGAGTGACACGGGGCATTGCTCTCAACACGGGATGTATGCTTCCAAGGTACCTGCTCTGTGAGGACCACAGACAGCTGAGAACTGAAAGCTATGGGAGAGCGTGGCCTGCTTTGTAGAGAGGGCAGCAGTAAGGAGAAATTCTAAACATATCGGACAAATCATCTCTTCTTTCATTGAACAACTCCAGTCATGACCTCTGACCCTCTTGGTAAAAGCTGAAGTTAATTTCTACTGTCCCCCACCCAATATTTCTCGTGCATTTGTTATATAGCTTCCTGCAATCTCATTTATAGCTCTCCAGAGCTCACAGAATGTTTGCTTCCTGCAAACTTCGATTTATATTTTTGCCATTAACTATAGATACTCCTTTGTTTGCACACTTAGAAAACCTTCAGTATTAAGTTTCAATGTGTTAATGTGGAAGAAACTGAAAGAAACTATTTCTTGGTTGGAATTGATCAGGTTCTCACCTGAATGGTTGCATTTCAGGTTGTTGGAATTACACATAGGCAGCTCTTGCATTTTCCATTGGTTGAACTGTCTTTACTGCATATCCAGGTTCGGAAGCAGCAAAGCCTTGGGTTTGGGTTTCCTTTTTCACTTGTTCCCTTGAGGAATGCTGGTAGGGAACAGTCAAGTGAACAAGAGCTGACGCTAGCTCTGCTTTTAGAAACCATTCATGCTTTTCAGGTGTCCAGCTCCCGAACTACTCAGGGCAGGAGGGGAAATGTAAACATTGTGCTGTTATTCAACCTACTACATAAGAGCATTGAGCCTGACAAGGCTCCGGGTACCCCCGTGCCCCATCCTTGCCGAGATCGGACGCTGATATCCCTCCTGCTGACATGCAATCCAGCAGCACAACAATTGCCCACTGTACGCACCGGCCGTGCCGCTCACTGCCAGCCCTGCTGGGAGCTCCGCGCTGCCTTTCTCAGTACTTCTTATTAAAGAGTGCTTTTATGAAAAGAGTTTTTTATTAAAACAGTTCAGGTGTATCTAAATATAAGTTCAGGTCTGTGCACTTCTAGTTAATTCATATACAGAGAGAGGTGATTTCAGGTGCTCTTTTGAACTTAGTTTCAAAAGCCTGTCCAGGTTTGGTTCGGTGGAGGTTTTTTTTGCTTGGTTTCACTAAGAAAGTTTTGTGTGTTATTCAACATTGTGACACTTGCTGGTATGGCTCAGACCTTGCTGGATGAGTCCGTTTGCGAGGCACAAAGTGGCTGCGGAATGGATACAACACATTCCAATTTGTGCAGGTTTAGGGCTGGATATGAAGCAGATAACTGAAATCTGGGAGTAGCCGTGGATGTACAAATGAGAAGTGATGATGCTCTCATAGATTGGATATAGGGAAAAAGATCTTTACAAAAAGGATGGTGAGGCACTGGGACAGGCTGCCTAGAGAGGTGCTGGATGCCCCATCCTTGGAGACAGCCAAGATCAGGATGGATGGGCTCTGAGCACCTAGTCGAGCTGTAGATACCCCTGTTCATTGCAGGGCAGTTGGACCAGATGGCCTTTACGAGTCCCTTCCAGCTCAAATGATTCTGTGATTCTACGATTCTAGCGAACAAGCCTAACACACCTGATGGTGCACACTCTGTCCTGCTTTGATGCAAATGATTCATATTCCTACCAGGCCAGCAAGGATGGGAGGCCAGGTCTGGCAAGCAAATAGCAGCAGCATCAGAGCATTCAGCATGATAACTGAAAGCATGAGACACACATGAATTATAAGCAGCAATGAATGTGCTCAGACCCAGGCAGGGCAGAATTACTTGTGATCAGCTGGTGGAGTGGGATGTAGAACAGGACTCTGGACTTTACTGTAGCCTGAATGGGGCTGGATTTCTGCATTACATTATTTTTATAGTGTCATCTTCTCCAACAGAGATCTCTATTTCTTTGGTAACTGAAAGTATGAATCTGGGCTGTATACCCTGTGCATAGAATCATTAACGCTGGGTGAGATCAGCATCAACCCATACTCACCATGCCCACTGACCATGTCCTCAGTGCCACATCTCCATGGTTCTTGAACACCCCCAGGGATGGAGACCCCAGCACACCCCTGGGCAGCCTGTGCCAATGCATTACCACTCTTTTTGAGAAGAAATTTGTTCTAATATCCAACCTGAACCTCCTCTCCTGTGCAGTCTGAGACTGGGGCAGCTGGGGCTGTATACGTCCAAGGAGAGACAGCTCCTTCCCCACAACCCACTTTCCCCACTCCACGCTGCAGCAGAGAAACATTTCCATCCTCACCGCTTTGCTTCTCTTTCCTTACCTTTGACTTTCAGGTCAGGAAATCTTAATAATTTCCTTGTTATTAATTTAATCCACAGTTCCTAGTAATTATCATAAATTAAGCCTGCTGGGGGGAAAAGCACAGCCCATAAACTGCAGCAGCGGCCGGCTTTATTTGGTCACGTCAGTACCTGGAGGATTGTTTCCTGTAGGTCGCTCCCCTGGCTGTTGTGATTAGCACAGGATCAGCACGGAGTTTCCTGTCCACCATTTAAACACAATTCTCACTTGCCAGGAATTCTGCTAACACACGGGGTCCTATTAAACGCTTAACCTCAGTGTGAAACGAGCTTACTCTTGCCCCTGTTTAGGCATTAAATATTTCCCAAGGACGTTACGGCGACCAGCTCCTCTTAATGCCCAGAGCATGTGAGCACAGCACCAAGAGCAAAATTTGCAATGGGAGAATGCATGGCATCCTTTTCCATACACCCTCCTATCGTCTTCATTCTGCCATTTGGGAATCGTGGTGCCTTTGGGAGGTGTTAGGTGGGAATTACAGCAGGGCCTGCAGGCTGGGCTGCAGCCAGGCATTCCGGCATGGCACCGGGAAGTGCCTGCCTCAGCCAAAGGTTACCCGGCCGAGGTGATAGCTCTGCATTCCTGCCATGTCTTAGCTTTTTTAAATTAAATTCTTGCAACATGAGGATTTAATCCCTTCTGCTATATACAGCACGGGTGTGTGTGTGTGTGTGTGTGTATATATATATATATATTTTTTTTCCCCTACAAAAATTTCATCAGGCGAGTTATTTGTGTGTTTGAGAATTGGCTTGGATACAGGGTCAGTAACTTTCCATCCAGAGCCCATGGAAAGTTTGGGGTTTGAGGCAGAATACAGGGTCAGGTTTGGGCTTGTACTGAGTTGAAACCAGATCTGGGGTTGAGAGCCACTGGGGATGAAATCTGTTGCATTGCTCTGTATGTATTGTTTTATATTAAAAATAATGGAAAAGAGCAGTTTTCCTGTGCCCATGTCTTTCAAAAGCAGTGAGATTTATCACTGTGAAAATAGCAGTAGGAAAATTAGTGCTTTCAGCACAGAACTGCATTTGAAGTCCAGTCCCAGAAGGGTGGCTCTGGACTGAAAATTCAGCTCCTGCAGTTTTTACTTGGAATGGAAGAAGATACTAACTGAGGCTGTCATCTGGATGTTGATTTCTTATTGGTTCCAGCCAAGGACGCCCCAGCTCCAGCACTACGAAGGGGTCAGCACTTAAGTCTGGTCCTCACCTTAAAGCAAACAGAAAGCAAACCCACAGCACGGGGCAATAAACACTCAGTTGCCCTAAGCCATGGCCCAGATGTGAAGCATCTACCTTCCCGTGAGGGTACGAATCTGTTTCGTGATGCATTGTGCGTGGGACCTCAATATTTCAATATGGTGCTTCGCACTGCAAGGCGTGCCCAAAGCTCTTCCCTCCACACAGCCATCGTGGTGGGCACAGATGCAGCTTTTCCTCAGTGAAGGTATTGTTTTTTGTCACCATTTTCAGCTCTGGAAGAAAAATTGTTCCTCCAGGTCTTGACATCTGCTGCTATTTAAAGGAACATCATCATCACCAATGCATTCCTCTGGGGGTCTTAAGGTATGCAAAGCCTTATTCTTCCAAACCTTGTGATTGAAAACAGATTATTACATGATGGTGTCCCTATAAATGACATGCATTGCTGAGAAACTTATTAATTAGGGGTCCTGCATGGCAGAAGCTTGCAGTGAATTGGGGAGGCTGTAACCATCATTCAGGTCAGTTGTGGCCGCCTGCAGCTCTCTGCTGTGCTGTAGTTTGCAGTGCCCGGGGCTCCCCTGCTGACTTCAGGCAGTGTTTTGGGGTGAAGGATGGTGCCAGAGGAGGAATTGCTGTTCTGCCTTCCTCCTTCTGCAGTATTTTCTGTTAATTGAAATTAACATTGCTCAGGTCAGCGCACCATGACTTAGCGTTAAGAAACTGCCCATTTGGCCCTTCCTTCCCTGCTTCCACCTGGGTGTGCACCCACTGAGACGCACACGTGCACCACAATTAACGGCTTGGCTGATTTCAAAGCAATTGCACTTGGGGCTGTTGTATTGTTTTGACACAAAGACATGAGCTTTCACTTTTAGGGATATTCAGTTTCATTCTCCTTCCAAATCTAAACCATTTGCCTTGCATGTTTTTGTCCTCAGGAAGCAAATCCCTTCAAAAGAAACCAGGAAAGGTTAAAAACAGAGGGCCACGGATGTGACAAAGCTCTGACACTGTGTCATTTTTATCTTCCTCTGCAGGCTCTCAGCAACAACCAACTGCCAGGGCCATAAAAAATGTCAAGGGTGATTAACCACGTGGCAGCTGGGGCATATATCTCAATGTAGGCAAGGCAGAGAGAAGCATCAGGTTGTACAAATATGTCTCGCTCCCACTGGGATGAAGTCCCCTGATATTCCTTATTGAGCAAGCTGATGGTGTTGAGCACCTGTCAGGATGTGCTGCAGGCACATCTCACCCAACTCGTTGGTCACCTCAATCCCAAATATATCTGTCCCCAAAACATTGGGTGTCCTGAGCTGGAGAGCATGCTGTACCTACATGGGAACTCAAATATTTGTTCCATCTGTTGTATTTTCCATGGAAAATATTTTTTGAAGGAATACATTTGGTTTTGTTTTGTTTTTTAGACAGGCTTCAAACTTTTGCTGAGGCCTTTGACTTTGCAAATACTTGAAAAAATGGGAATTGTTCATCCTCACCACTGAAAACAGCCCAACTTCTTGCCCACTGCAATCTGAAAACAGATGAATAAATACTAAAGCTGATAATTTTGGGCAGGTTATAGAAACTATTTCTATGGCATTAAATGAACAGATGATACTTTTCTAATTAGAATTGATTTAGCATCCTCAGTTGTATAATCCTAAATTGATTTATGCTGGCATATGTAGAGTCCAGTGATTTACACCTAAGCTAAGGTGTAACTCCTCGGGTTACACACAAGCTAAGGTGTAAATTTTAGCTTAAAATTTACCACAGTTTCAAGAAACCTTTGGGAATATGAACCAAGAGGAAGAAGGGCTTTTGTTTTCCTTCTGATGCAGTAGCTGAGGTTGGGCATTGCAGAGAGGAACCCAGAGCTTCTCCAGGCAAATAGAAGAGATCTGAGGGACTCCAATCCCCATGATGGCCACCACAGCTGCTTTGAGCATTTAGCAGTTGTTGCTTCCTGGGAATGATCGTGAGGTCGTGGGATATGCCCGATCTGTGGGTTGCTGGCTGAATCTTGTTGTTTTTCATCTTGTTCCTCTGATATAGTTTTGGCCGAAGCTGATGGGAGCCCTTGGGTTGGAGGGATGGCTGGCACCTGCATCCCTTGCATCCCAACTGAGAGCCCTGAGGACTGTGAATGATACCAAAGGATAACGCTAAAAAAAAAAGAGAGAGGAAAGTAGGAATTAAATGACATTTTCTTGGCCTTCACGTTTGTCCCACAGCATAAAAATAAAAAATAAGGAACAGAACGCAGGGACAGGATTTCTTCTTGGAGATCTTCAAAAGCCACCTGGACACGGCCCTGGGTAACCTACTCTGGGTGTCACTGCTTGAGAGGGGTCGGGCCAGATGGACCCTTCCAACCCCAACCTTTCTGTGATTGTGAGACAAAGTTGTGCCATGCAGGATCAAGGCTTTCCTTTCTCTTTCCAGAAGAGAAGCTCA
Source organism: Pavo muticus (assembly GCA_016647715.1). Taxonomy (NCBI): domain Eukaryota; kingdom Metazoa; phylum Chordata; class Aves; order Galliformes; family Phasianidae; genus Pavo; species Pavo muticus. The sequence continues at coordinate 4,580,974 of JACDJE010000059.1, forward strand.
TTCTTCACTTAGAAGACAGAGAGTTTTGAGGAATCTGCAGCATCCCTGGTGTATTCCGGTGCTTGGCTCCCCTGGCTGAAAACCAGAAGTCTCCTTTCAATTGGAGTGGTGCTCACTTCCCCTCCCAGCCCTCGGACCCTCTTCACAGGGAGGTAAAGAGCCTAAAAATATCAGATCTCCTCCTCCCATCTGCCCCCCAGTGAAGCACTGTCCTCAAGATGCTTGCCCTCCCTCAGCATCCATAAAGCAGAGCTATTGGGGTCGGAAAGATCAACGACATCGTAAAACACTTCAAGCGTATTCCTTCGCGTGGTGCCTTGGCTGGGATGGCCATTTAGTGGGCGTGAGGCCTTCATGCACACAGCTGTGATCTGTTTTTTCCATTGCGGACTCTTCTTTGACCTACCTGCTTGGGAGAGTGATGGGGTTCTGTCCTCAGTTCAGTTTTCCTTTTCTTGGAAAGTGATAAATCTGTTAGGGCTTGTGAGTATTTTTCCCCTGCTTTATAGCTTGCCATAAATATTCAATAGTACTGTGCTTGTGGCTGAGGGGCTGATGGTTCCAGATGACCCATGTCTGTGATGCCATGGAGTTCTCACCAACAAGAAATAAGGGATTTTTTTCTTATTGGTGGCTTAAAAGTCAAGCTTGGTTTTGTTTCCCAGCTGCACACACAACAATTTATTTTTTCTCTGTGGTGCTATCCTTCCTATGGAGGTTTTGTTCTTGATTTAACTCCTTTGAAGCCTCACTTCTGGTAGCTATGCAGCAACACCAGCAGAGACAGGGCATGAAATGGAAAACTGTGACTACAAGTATCCCACAGGGGTCCAATCCTGCAAAACTCTGTGCTTTCAGGATCAAGTTTTGGGGGCATCTTGTCTCAGCTTGCTTAAAGCCAGATTTGCAACTTTGGAAGATTGAGAGGAAGTGAAGATATGTCCACAGGGCCGATGGAAGTATCCGCTCACTCTCCTAGCCCCATAAGTACATAACGGTGATGCAGAGCAGCTCATTTGCAGAGTATTTGCTACAGAAGAACTATCATTCATCAGAGAAGATATGTGCTTAATGCAAAAAAGAGCCCAGGATTGTGGAGCTGCTCTGCACAGCCTGTAGCTGAAGCATGTTGTGATACCCCTGGGTAAAGATCAAACTGGAAAGGACTCACCGACATCTGATTCTCCTCAATTTTAGTTGGATCCAAATCTAGCAAAAGGGCATTTTACGTCTGGTCACAGTCCAAAAAGATATAGCAAAATCACCTGGAGTTACAAATGTGTTGCAGAACCTGTCCCTAATCACATTAAGAGCTCTAAACTGTAAGGCTCAATTGTTTGCCAAATGAAATATTCTCCTCCGGTATTTGCAGAAAGGAATTACAGTCTGTGAGTAATGTTTTTCATTTGGTATCGAAGCACAGTTTCTATTTTATGGATCCAATCCTGAGCTTGGGGAAAGAGTCATTAAAAAGGCTTTGTTTTGCAGGGGAGTGAGGGCAAAGTTACCCTGTCTTCACCCCACCTCAAGGCTGGACTCTATGCACGAGGACCAGCACTTCCAGCACAGACTGTGCCACCCCTGGTCCCCACCCATCACCTGCAGTGCGAGGAGACGTGGTGGTTGTGACACCCAGCATTTGGGCAGCAACAGGTCCGGGACATTTCCCTTTGAGTGAGGCTTCTGAGCCTTTGGGGTTGACACCATGAAGCTTTCTTCCACCCTTCTGAGAGCACTGTTTGTTGTTGTTGGATCTGAGGTTGTGCTTAAAGGATGGGAAGACCGTGCCATCACACGATCTGGGTCTCCAGAACCCAAAGGCTGTACCCAGCAGGCGTGAGGCTCCCTGTGCCCACGGAGCATCTGGCAGACTGCCTGGTCCTCCGTCCCCCACTGGGATCATGGTGCCAGGAGCTGTGGGATAGCCACACAAAATCAGAGCTCCGTTCCTTCCTGATGACTGCTCTCAAAATGCTGAATTGATCTGTGAGTGGTGGAGAAAGGGAGGTGAGAGGCTGAACCGCTGTTATAATCAAGACAAAGGGGGTAAATTCCATTGCCTGTGTTTGATCCTCATCTCCTACACATAGTGACGACCAAGAGGCTCCTGTCCCAGATGCAGCCAGCCCTTTGGGGCTGATCGTAGCAGCCGTGGCTCCTGGTCTGCTGATGGCTGTGCATTAATGCCAGCCATGGAAGTGGTGTTCTCCAGTAAAATGACAGATCAGACACAAGGGGCACATACAGCAAAACCCCAAATCTTCAACACACAAAGATAACAGATGAAAAGAGATCCTCCATGGACTGTGTGCCATCCCATGCTGCTGCAACCCCAATATGAAAGCAAAGCGGTTGGTGTTTTGTCCAGCATGGAAACCATAGCTTGACCAACGTTTCATTTGTTGTTGTGTTGAGCTGCAGGGGAAGGAGAACCCAAGCAGCCTCGTACCACCTCATGGCAAGCAGCCCTACCCTAGGGACCTTGACCTGACTTCTCGAAGCATCTTAATATGCCCCAGCTGGCAGCAATAATTGGATCGTTATTAAATAACTGTCTGCAGCAACATACAATCTGCAGTGCACTGTACCAATTATTTTTTGTTTGCATCCCTCTATCCCAATGTGTCTCCATCTACCCTGCCTCACTGTAATTCCCATGAACCACCTACTGCCGTGATGGCTCAGTAGCAAGAATCTTTTGCAACAAAGAAACCACTCTACTTTCTGCCATGGTTAATGCCCCAGTTTAACGAACCCTTCATATCATTCTCACCACCCTAAATTAAAGGGTAGCTTATGCAATTAAACTGTTTAGCTTTCAGAATGCCCCTCTCAGGGTTATCTGCAAAATGGGTGGAGATGCAGCTGCTACTAATATTGCTCGTCTTAAAACTGGCAAAGGAAAAATCACTTTCATCTCTTTATTTTCAGTAATGTGCCTTTACTTTCAATTAAGCTGATTATTTGCACCATCTTGTTCCTGATCACTGTCCCATGAGGTTTTCCAAGCCAGGAAATATTTTATGCAATACATAACTGTCAATGTTTAGAGCTTTGTGTTTGTGTCTTTCAGGAATGAGGGGAGAGCTGAGTCTTGTGGCCAAATGTTACTCCAATTTACACCAATATTAATTCAAAGTCAAGCTGTGGTTTGCAGTGGAATTACTCCAGATTTATGCTGTTAGATCAGAATTTGCTCTTTTTTTTTCCCAAACAGAAGTTTAAGGAAGCAAAGCATCTCCCAAGAACTCCCTCCCCAGATCTCTCTGTTGCATCTGTTACGTACCGCTCTATTTCCAGGGGTCAGATACATCCTGCTTTAACAGAGCATCCTCGAGGACCCCCAGCAGAAGTCACAGCACCCACCCTGATGAGCATGGTGTGAAAAGAGGCTGCTCCTGCTGGGTTTGGTCACTGGTTAGTTGGGAACAGAACATGGACTGGTGGGACAGAGCATGACTGGATGGTGCCTTTGTGGTTCTCCAGTGCAGCCCCATCCATGTCCCCATCTTCCAAAGTGTCCCATGCACTGTTGTCCTGGGTTGTCTCTTGCAGCAAGTGTCAAAGATTCTGGAATTCAGCATTTCTTTATCTCTTTTGTCCCCAAAATGTCAAATCGGAGGCACAAAGAGATGGCACAAAAAAGAGCTCGTTTTAGCCATTTCACCAGGAAAGGCTCTGTGGTAATCCAAAGTGTTCTATTCAGGATTCATCTGCAGAGAAATTTCCTCCTGCCTCAAACCTGTCAAGTGCCAATATTCATTTTAATGATCTCATTTTATAAATAATGGAAAGAAAAACAATACATTCAATAGAAATGAGATTAGAAATGGGAGGGGAATGAATTACAAATGCAAGAGTCTGCAGTTATTCCAAGGAAGATAAATCTCATTTTAAGTAGTCTCCAGTGAAACAGCATCTTGCTAAGGATAAAACAACCAAAAAACCAAAACCTACAAAAAAGCCCACATCTTTTGCTGATAAAGAAAGGTGCACGGCAGCAGCAGGGAGTGTTTTCTGACACAGGTCAGTTGTCATAGTATCTTGAGACCGGTGATACCTAAGTTTTCTTCTTGGCCTTGCTGTGCTTTCCCTGTGATAAATCATTTAGCAGCTGGTGCCGGCAATGCAGGACAGTCTGGAAAATCAAACTCCAACGAACAAATGTGCCGGTGACATCAACAAGCAATGCTCGGTGCAGCAGTCAATGCCAGGCTTCCTTCTCAACAGGATATATGAAGCCTGGCTCGCACCATGAGTTGGTAGGTATGAGTTGGTGTCATTTCAGCACCCACTCACCGTGTGTGATGGTGCTGTGGGACAGACTGCCATTGGGATGTTCTAATTCAGGGCTGTATCCTCCATGGGGATGAACCCATTGTACATGTCCCAGTGTAGGCACAGTGTCAGCGATGGCTTGGGAATTTCCTGTGTGTTTTTGACATGTATTTGGACAGATTTTCTGGCTGTGTGAGTAACAGCAGCAGCAGAGGTGTTGGCAGAGCCCTCACTGATTCCAGTCCCACAGCCCTTTGTGCTGGGAGGTGATGATTCCCTCTGGGATTGCACCATTACACTTGAACTGAGTCCTGATGGGAAGATTCGGGACCATTAATCAGAATCCATAGCTAAGGGAATGCTTCTGGTCAGGCAGGGGATGGTTGGCATGGTGAGCTCTCTCAGCCCCTCCCTCCGCAGCCAGAGCTGACGGCCATGGTCTGCTGGGCTTATCCTACACCACCCCCAGCCATCCCCCAGCTGCTTTCCTGAAAATACAAGGAAAAGTGAACCCCAGGGCAGAAAAACACTGGAATTATGAAGTTTGTGCTGATGAAAACCTGGGACAAGGCATTGTTGGTGGTTGAGGCAACCGCCATGTTGCTGCTTGGAGATGTTTGCAGACGTTGAACTTTGGGATGATCCTCATCCTGGGAAGCAACCACTGATCAGTCATGGGTTTCTGTCCCAGGTCATAGAGGGTTTGGCTTCAAAATGCAGGTGGGAACAGCAAGATAGTTGGTGAGGACAGAGAATGTGAATGATGACCATGAGTTTGAGAGATCGGCAAGGGGAAGTTGGTGTGGCGAACACGACATGGCTGCAGGCTGAATTGAATATCAGCAATGCTGTTCTTAGCTGATCAGTAACAGACCAATTAACACCTCCTGGGAGCACATATTCATACAGCTTGATGACTAAGGGCATGGAAACAGATTGGGATGGATGGACGCAGACCTGCTACCTGCCTCTGCAGAAAGGTTTTACCTCAAAATAACCTCTGTGAGAGACCAAGCTGCAGCCATGGGAGGGGGTTCCGTAACTTTATAAAGACTTCAGTGTGTTTACTGAAAACAAAGACACTGGTGCCTTTGCAAATAAATTACTCAAATGTTTGTCTAGTGAGGGGCCCAAATTAACTCAGAAATACATTTAATAATGAGCAAGGTCACCTTTATAAACCAGAAGTTACAGTGTAGAAGGTGTTGGGTTTTTTTCCCCAAACTCATGGTAAAGAGAAACTTGGGTCAATTGTGTGAGGAGGCACAGCAAAACCACAGTAAGTTTGGGTATAAAGGGTTTCCTTTGCTTCCTCAGCAAACAATGTCTTGCTACAAATAACCGCGTGCCCTCAGCCTTGTCCTTTCCCGATGCTTAAACTGTCAATAATCATCAGGTTGCTGTCACAGTGCTGCTCAATGGGACTGACAGATTATATCTCTAAAGTCCCTTTATTGGACCTTGTTCCCAGAAAAGCTTGCAAATTGCTCTCATCTTACCAGACAAAGGCGTTGCTCACACTCTGAGTCCTTGGATATCCTACACAATAACGTATGAATTGGTGAGAATTACCTGAGATAAAATATCCCTTACAACATCAAAGTTCCTGATCTTTTACCTGTCAGCCGCAGGTATGTGACAGTCCTGACAGGCTGGAGATGGAAGGAAGAGATAAAGCAAAAAGGAGAAAAGAAAATGGAGAAAAATCTCTGAATGAAATGTTATATCGTGACTTGGCACGGAGGTTCCAGCACAAGGGATCTGTGGGGCTAGCAGAGGTGTGAGCGAGGCACAGGGCTTTGCCTTTCAGAATGAATGAATGGGCAGCAGCTGGTACCGAGCAGCCGTGTCACAGCCCTGGTCTTGGTTACTGATAAAGCAAACAGGGGAACAGAGATTAGAATAAGGCTAAATCGTGATCACATGCATCTTTCTATCACATGAGGTTAGTTCTAGGGAGCGTGACCTGGGGGAAAAGAGCTGTTCTTAGCAAGCACTGGCTGGCACATTGCAATTAGCGCCTTGAAGCTGCCCCCAAGTGAGATCCTGGCAATAATTAGGCAGGATGCAGTATTAGGATGTCAAGGAAGCACTGAGGAAGAAGCAGGTGGAAGGCAATGAGCTTTGCTCCTGGTGAGGAGGCTGGTGTCTGCTTAATGGAAGTGGCATTACAGCTTTGCTCCCACATTGTGCTAGGGGTGATGAGGTGACAAGGATGAACTCCTGCTGGTGGCAGTTGGTCCTGCTCTTCTCCAGCTCCTGATGTGCTGATGGTTGGTTTTCATGGCAAGATGAATAGAGCCTAGAGGAGGCGCTGGTGCGACCCCCAGCCTGCTGGCCACACTGGCCCTCTGTGCACAGGTAGGTTTGAAACCATTTCACTGAGGCAAAGAGGTTGAGCTGAAGGAAGATCTGTTTTGCTGGTTTAAAACCTGCCTTGTATGCTGCACAGGCAGCACTGAGATTCCTCCGCCTGCTGTGCCTTGTCTTCATCCCATGCTGCAGCTCAGAGAGTGTGGATCAGGCACCTTTCAGTCCTTAGAAAGGGCTGCTTTTGGCAAACCCACAGAATACTTTCCTCAAATGACGTAAATATTATATGTTATTTGCTGCCTTGCCAAAATGCAAACACACGCAGGCAATCCGAACCAAGCAGCATTCTTTAAAACTTCAGCTCGTTGCTTAGAAAGAAATATATGGCATTTTATAAATCCAAATTGATCGTGCACCCTGTGTGTTGAAAATATATACAAAAATAGGACCCCAAAACTCCATTAAACCACTTCTGAGACAATACATCACTGCACCTTTATGTTGCGCAGAGGGCTTTAACAACCCTTCTCCAGGAGAATATTTTACTAGGTAACAAAAAAAAGTTATTGAAAACACATATATTTGATACTTTTGGCAATTCGTTTTACTACTTGCATTTCCAATTCATTGGTATAGTTCATGAAAAAAAATATTTTTGCAGTTGGGTCATGTTATTATTTCTCTAATTTTTTTTCTACTTGAAAGTCACAATGCGATTTCTTTCTGTGGAGCAACAAAGGAAGACAAATGCTGCTTTCCTGTAGATGTTTTAGGGAGATGGGATTTGCCATAAGAGCAGTCATATACAAATATGCCTGGAGGAAATTATGGCATCTTTGTGGATATCTGTGAACCAACCTAAATAGAGCCAGGGGAAGAACTAACATGCAGAGATTTTGAAGGAACAAGAAGGCAGCATCATTTATCGGGCAATATTAAGAACTTTTCTAAATTATATAATCTTGCATCAGAACAAACACTTTCTCCCAAACATTACTATGAGTGGCTTTCATGGACTGCATCATTTCCAGTTCCGTGGTGCTCAGAACTGCAGGAGCTGCTCCCAGTGGAGCTGCACATGGTAGCCAGCTCCATGACTTTCTACCCAAAGCTGCTTGTGCATCAAACTCATTTTGGCTGGTCACCATGGAAATGTGGGCATGTCCTGCCCTTGGCTTTCTCTTGGATAGAAATGCAGGCATGTTCTGCCCTTGGCTTTCCATGGGGTGGAACTGTGGGCATGTGTCACTCTTGGCTTTCCCTTGGGGAGGTTTCGAAGCAAACCCAAACCATACAATTGCTCATGGCCCACCAGTGCTTGCCTGCAACCTCCTCCTGCCTCACGTGTGTCCAAGAAGACTTTGATGAAGGGCTCATCTCACCAATGTGCAAAGAACAGAGTGGTCCCCATAGTGCTCTCTGGCTCCTGAACCCAGAGCTAGCCATTGAGAAAGTTCTGGGGTGAAGACCAACACCGAGCATCCACACAACGATCAACCAAAATGGTCAGGGCCATGTGTGCACTGGCCTTTGGACTGCTTCCATCAACAACACAGGTAAACCCAGCCTTCACTTTGAGGGATTCTGCGGGTACTCACAAGCAGAATGTGCCCCTATTTGTGTAGAAAACTGTGAGCATTTTTTTTTTCCTGTTTTGACTCTAATTGCTTCCTTTCTGACACATTTTCTCAGGTCCCAGCTCCTTGCCAGCTGATCTCCTTGAAGTGTTCATTTCCTGCTGTGCATTTAATTACTGCTGTGAGAGTCCACCAGCAAAAGTGCAATCAATGTGAAAGATTAACGAATCTCACGCTTTACCTCTCTCCTCCCCCCAAAATCAGAAAGCCCACTTGGTTGTTTCCAGCACACATCTATCATTACACACTCCTGGGTCTCAGGTAAATTAGCAACCTGATTCTTTCCCCTGCTGTCACTTAGAAGAAAAGGGCTTCTTATTTGCCATCCAAGGAAAAGTACAGTAAGCCTAGAGCTAGATAAAAGGGAAGTAATCAAATATATTTAACTGTACTCAGCCAAATCCCATTATTTGTATAGATGTTAGTCAGAGCATTTGGAGAGTTAGGATAGAGTTGTGCTTATTAAGAAATAACAGCGCTTTATTGGAAAGCGCAATTTCTGAGCTAGTGTTCAGTCATTTTACTTAAAATAAGAAGTACAGCTTTATAAATAAATATGCAAGAATTGTCATGGTGACTTTAGAAGACATTAAAAAATGTTACGTGTCCTTGCTGTTCCATTTAAGCACACACATCTGTGCTCATGCGGCCTCCCTCTGCTGTTCTTTCATAGATGGGCAATACCATCTCAGTGTGGAGAAGTTCCTTTCATTGTCGTTCCCATTTCTATCCAAAGGAAGCGAGGAAAATAATTTTAAATGTATCGTGTTAGGAAAAAGCTCTTCTCCAAAAGAGTGGTGGGGCACTGGTGTGGGCTGCACGGAGAGGTGGTGGAGCCAGCGGCCCTGGAGGTGTTCCAGAACTGTGGAGATGTGGCAGTTGGACTGGATGATCTCAGAGCTCTTTTCCAACCTTAATGGTTCGATGACCTTCCATTTATCAGAGAGCACCAACTAGAGCAGCCTATGGGGTGTGGGGAAGGCATAGGGGGAAACTGAGTTGCAACAGCTTTAAGCGGATGTAACAAGGTGAGATGGTCCCAAACTCCACTTATGCTGCAAAACATTGCAACTCGATGTTGTTTCACTACTTTCTGAGGAAGGAGGGAGACAAATCCCCACACCATTTCTTTTTTTACGTGCCTGAGTCAAATTACCCTCCCTTCTGCAGGGCTTCTTCTGAAATAACAGATCTTACTGTAACCAAATATTGCCATCCAGGAAAGCCATTTTGCAACCAGCAAGGAGGCTTCTTCCTTTCCAGAAGCCGCTGAAAAGGCCCTTTGTTCTCAGCGGAACACCTGGAGAGGTTTATCTGTCGTGGCCTCTGGGGCCGGCACTGAGGAGCTGTGACAGGACCCAGTGGCATTGGAGTTGGTGGCAAGCCAGGTGCTTCTGGCACCCAAAAACCATCCCAGCTGGGCCATGGCATGGGCAGCTTTTGGTTGTCTCTTCTATGGGGGTGAGGAAACTGGCTTGGCTTGTGTTTTCTTTCTATTCCCATCCTAAAATGAACAGCTGCAGTCCAAATTGTCTTTAGACAGCACTGAGGAGGTGACACCTCTGCAGAGAGCAGACAACAGCCCTTGGGCATTTCTAGAGAAAGGGGTAATGTGAGCAGGGGTGGGCAGACAAAGAGCCCTGGGCACATGGCTTGGCACTACACCGGGAAGGGTTGGAGACGACACTGCTCAATGGCATCATCCTAACCAGAGGCAACTGTCCAAGGTCCCTCTCCATAAGTGTCCCCTGGCCATAGACCATCCCCACATAAACCATCATCACCAGGCAAACCAGCTTCAAAAGCCAAAAGGTTTACATTCTTTCCATGCATCTTCTGTGACTAAAAGAATCTGGATGAGGAGAAGAAATCTGCACAGAGGAAATGCAGAGACATAGACCCGATGTGGGATGATGTGGAGAGTTGCCACCATCCAAGTGTGTGCTGCTTCTGTGACTGTATTACCAGTGACCTCAGTGGGAACTGGACCTGCAAGCTGTGAGTTATTAAGCTGGTCCAAGTCTGCTGACCTTCCTCTGTGTACTGATTTTCCACTAAAGTCACAGGCTGGACAGCCCACATCAGAAAAAGAAAAGAAAAAAGCAAGAAACAAAAAGTAAAAGACATCATTCTTTGTTCCTTGATCACCCAGACAAAATACCAACCCCTACAAGAGAGTCATGTTGGGGGATTTCAGCAATGCCTCATCACAGGATGCGCAGCTCTGTGAAATATTGCTTCTGATGAATACTGAGAGCAAACTGCACAGTCTGAGAAAGGACAGACCACAGCTTGAGCTTCATCATCTGCAGTGGCAGTCACTGGTTCTCCCATGCACAACGGCACCGTTACCATTTCTTTGGGACAGGCTGTACTGAAGCTGATCCACGTGAGAGTCGTTAGCTTGTTCATGCAGCTTGTAGCTTACACATCACTTCCAGCCTTGGTTCCTGTCCAGGCACCACCACCAGCTCTCCCGTGACTTTGGGTTTATGTCTCTTTCTAACATTCCTCCCTTTCTTCCCTGCTGGGGGAAAATGTCCAAGTTTGGTCTTTTCGACTTTGCGGTAGCGGCCTCAACAGAAGCACATAGAGTCTATTTAGTGTCTTTGCGAGGAAAAGGGAGAAACTTCTCAGTTACATAAAAGTTTGTATCAAAATTCAAGAATCCAGATTAATTATAGTAGACTCACCTTGTATCATTCAATTTGTTTGAATAGCTTTAAAGATTAAGCAGATCCAAGGCCTAGCAGAACCAGGGCCAGTAAGACAATAGCTGAGATTTCCCTTTGAAACAGAATATACAGGTGGTTTCTGTGACTTTCTGTGTCTATCTGCCCGGCTTTTTTATTTTTATGTCGTATCCAATATCACAGAACCTGGCAGTAGAAATCATATAGCAATTTGTGAAAGCTTGTTGCTGTTCTAGATATCATATAGTCTGTTCCACACCAGCAAAGACAAAACCAATGCCTTTACTCCTCGAGTTTTCATTCAAAGGATAATGATCTCTGGTAACAAAATATTTGGCAGCAGCATTATTTAAAATGCACAGAGGAAATGTTTGTCCCTAATTCAAGGGACTGTGGTCACACAGTCTCTATTCACTCGCAGTTTACCGACGAATGCCAAGGGCTAATATGCAAAGGCCCGGGAACGGAGTTAAGTTTATCGCTCTCCACCCTCAACCCATCCCATTGTAAGGGAGAAAAAAGTTAATTACCGAATTTCTTTGTGGTCTGAGAACCTATAAACTCTCTGTTATACCCAGCAGGCCGTAATGACTCCTTCGGTAAATACCTAATTAAGCGGTCGGGGTGTGATTATTTTTTTTCTTTCGCCGCATACTTTTGTGTTTTAAAATCCCTTCGCATTAAACGACTTCTCGAGTTCTCCGCACGTCTCACCGAGGGGAAGGAAGGAAAAACGGCAGACGGGAGATGTCGGCCGTGGGAACGGGACCGCGAGGCGGGGATTTGCGAAGGCTGAGGGCAAACCGTGCCGGCAAACTGAGCCGGGAGCCCCACAGCCGCCAGCAAAGGAGATAAACGGGGTGGGGGGGGAACTCGGGGGTCGCTCCCCGAAACCCAAAGGAGGGCAAAGCACCGCCTTGGCGCAGCACTCCGCAATCCCGGCGGCGTCTCCGCAGTGCTGGCGATGCTAAGGAGAAGCTGCCCTACGCGGAGTGGGACTGGGGCCCATCATCCTCCCCCCCCTCCCCAGCATCTGTCCTTAACGCCCCGCGGCTGCTCGGCGGGGGAGCTGAGGGTTTCCAGCGCGAAGATAGAGCCTCCTGGGGAAAACTTTTTGCTCCGGGAAATGCTACCTGCGCCGGGGAACCGTTTGGTTGCGAGCCGTGCGGACGGTCCCGGCCGCTGCCCACCTCCTGCGGGGACCCCCACCCTCCCGGTTCTTCGGGAGTTTTAATGGGGCGAAGCGGCTGAGCCGGGGCGCTGGGGGCAGCCGGCCGTGCGGGTGCGGGTCTCTGCCGGGCCGGGCGGCTCCTCCCCGGGCCCTCCCGCCCCCTCTCCCTCGTTAAGAAAGTGTTAGAAAGTTGCTGAAGTGCGAAATGAGCCTGCGAAATCTCGTTGTCCTCATTAAACTCCGACAAGGAGGGTGACAAGAAGCAGCGGAGGGGAAACAATGCGGGCAGTGTTGGGGAGAGCCCCGCGCCGGGACAGCTTTTGTCCCTTCCAACAAAAGCTCTTGTTTGCATGTGTTAAAATCTATGAAAAAGCGGCAGCTCCAGGTGCAAACGCCAGTCCCGAACTGCCTCTCAACCTCCGGCGCTCTGCGGAGGGCTGGGTGCGCTCCCCGGGACCCTAATGAGGGCCCTGGGCCGGCTCTTCATTAGCGGGCAGCAGGGCGAGCAGCAGACCTGGGTGGGTTCCTCTCTCTTGTTGTGCCCCCGGATTCTGCCGCAGCTTCGCCTTTGGTGGAAGCGGTGCCGCGGGACAATGCTGCTCATTGTGCTCCTTTTTGCCACATCGAAACACGGATGGGACCCCCGCGGCCGGGTCGTGTGCACGGAGCTGGTGTGCAAGACAAGTGTGCTGGTTTGGTTTGGTTTGCTGTCTCTGGCCAAGGTAGGTCGGGATGTTGTGAAACCAATACATTGTTATAGACAGCGTGCCCTAGGCGAAGAAGAGAACGTTCCCTAACCCTCAGTTCAAGAAAAATGAGGATTCAGCCCCAAAGGTGGCAAACAGAGGGGCTGTGCAAAGAACCGCAACAGCCTTGCGCAGGTCAGAGCCCAGGAAAACAACCTTGCTGTGCTGTTAGCGTTTTGTATGACTGGCACTGTGCTTCGTCCAAGAAAAAGTAATTCTAGGTCCTGTTGCAACAAGCCTGCACACATCGCTTTATCCCCAGTGGGTCTGCCCGCGATTTGCCTTGCAGCTATTTTAAAATGTTTTGTTAATAACAATTCATTACAGCTGATAGGACTGGGAGAGTTGCCTTTTATTTTGCAATTAGACATAAAGGCTCAGATCTGGCAAAGGCTCTGCGCTGTAAGCATGTGAGGAGCTATGCTGAAGTCATCTGGGACTGCTTAACATTAAGCCTGGTTGAGTTTGCAGGATCAAGGCCTGAGATGGTATCTTCTGTAAGGATATTTGTTTACCTGCTCTGCTCTGTATTTTCAAGATTCACGACTGTGCCCTGCAAAGCTATTTCTCTGAGAAGACCCGAAGTGGCTAAGCTGGCCGGGCACAGCTTTAAAGCAGCATTAGGAAGCCAAATGATTCTTCCTGTAAACAAAACTGTTTGCAGGCGCTTGGTTTGGGAAGATGTTGCAGCACTGGGCACGTCGCATCGCAAAGCGTTCGGCTGCGTGAGCTGTGTGCACTGGGGCGTTAATGCAGGGCGGGTGGGCAGTGGGCCCAGAGCAGATGTGACGATGAGTGAGAGCAGAGAGGCAGGGAGGAAGGAAGAGAAGAAGAGAGCACATTTCGGGCTCCTCAGTTCCTGACAAGGCAACCACGGCTTACAAAGCCTGGGCACCCACCCCGCATGCCTCTTATCAAGAGAAAGTAGGAAGCAACACGATCTGGGAGAGAAAACAAACATATTTGGTTTTTCTTTTTTTTTCCCACTAACAATAGCTGTTTGTAGGCAAATAATGCTCAGGTCTGCATGGCTACATCAATGCAGGGAGTGGTTCACCGTGCCAGACACACTGAATGCTTCCTAATGAAACAGGTCCTTGAACTGCTTCCCAGCGCAGACGCTATCTTAGTGGGTTATCGTGCACTTGCTTCTGTTCCTGCTCCCACTCTCCTCATTTTCCAGCATTGGCCCTGGCAGAGAGAAGTGATGGCAAAAGGAAATAGAAGTTGTTTTAATACAAAGGCTTCAAAACGCTCAGCTGTTTGTTATTTCCCTGCCACTAACTTTTCCAATTTATTTTTGGAGGCAGGAAAACTAAAGAGAAAGCCGGTCCATGTGTACAGTCAGTTTAATACCTATGACACACATGAAGAAAACTAATTCGAGTATTTTGCTTCATGAAGTAATCACAGTGCAAAGTATAAGAGGGCTGTCTTCCATCCTGAGCCCATAAAGTCTTGTTTTGCACCATGAGGACATGTTTAGGATGACAAATAGGCTGCCAAGCTTACTCAAATAACATCTTGCAGTGCCTCCTGTTGTTTCTCTTCACCTTTACGTGCAGATTTGATGGATATGGAGAGAAATGGAAGACCAATCTCTTAGTCAGAGGATGCCTCAACCTGAGAGGGCACAAGAAAGGCGACAGGAAAACAGGAGACTGGTGAGTTTATGGGGTAAGGCTGCTTCAAACTCCCAAACACACCCAGTGCATATAGCCCTGCTCCTCTTATAGCATTTGGCACAGCTCAAGTAAGGTTGGATTAACTAAAAAGAAAGCAAAGAACTGTAAGACATACCGTTTCCAAAGGATCTTTGCGGCAGCCTGAGCTTCTTTAAAAGAAAGGGCCCTATTTCTAGACTGTAGCCCTTTCAAAATTGCATGTGAATACTGAACAGAATTTGGTCTGGTATAACATGGCAGAACTTTTCATTAACGCTGTGTCATTTGCAGTGTATTTCACAACTGAGAGCCTTAGTTAGGTTATTACCATTTCTTCTTGTTTTATATGGCATGTTTGGCTTCAATGAACTCATAGCAAAAGAAAACCAAACCTGTAGAAGCCAAATTTTAAGCAGCAAAAATTACCATTAGACAGCTAAGTAATTGGTTAGACACCTAAACAAGCAATTAGGTATGCTTGTTAATAAGTAGCCTTTTTAGATGGGTATCTGAGGGATCATTTCTCCATCCTGTTGATGAATTTAACCCAAAGTGATGAAATCTATGATTTTCAAGTCTGGAAAAATGAACTCAAAGAGTAGAAAACTACATCCAGAAAACAAAGTTATAGGAATAATATGGTTGCAAAATCTGGCACTGAAAAATAAGCAAGTTCCCAGCTTAAACTCCCTGGTGAGCAATGCCCTGTGGGCTGTGTGTTCTGCCTTATCTGGGTGTTTAGGTGGGAGATCTGCAGAGCCCCCGTGTTGTGCAATTACAGCTGGAGCTGAGCTCACTGGGAGCTGAGCTCTGAATGCTCTCATGTGCCGTGCTCAGGCTGTAGGTGGCTTACACCCGGAATCCAACATAATGAAGTCCTTTTTTGAATTCATCACCTCCTGCCTTGTTTTCTCTGGGGTCAGCATCCTTTCAGAATTAGTGGGAAAGAAAATGCTATGGTAAGCAACATGGGAAAAACTTATGGAAGTGAATAATTTTGTGCCCAAAGTGCAGTTTGAGCAACAGGCAGTAAAAAGTCCCATCGCTGCAAATTAAGGATAAAACATGAGGGGAGCTGCTTTTTCAAGAGCAGCAACCATTGCTGATGCAGACTGAGGGGGATGGCTGTAGGAAAAGGGCACTGATCACTCAATTACAACTCATCAGGGTATACACAAACAGGCAAGTTCTGGTCACTCCCGGCTGCTGGGTACTGAAGCGTACAGCCTCGGTAGCCTGTCAGAGTATACAGTTTCACACACACATTGATGTTTGTGTGTATGTGCTTTGGGGTGTATGTAAAATAAGAAAAATAAGCTTTGGCTCTGTGCCACACTGACTGCGCAGCTATAGAACTTCTGCTCAGCTTGGAATATAGGCTGAGGAATAAATGCAAAGTATCCGGTAAATATCAACTGCTTGAATTGTACAGTAGCTCTCAGTGGCTACACCGCTGCTGATGGGGCTCAGTGCAGACCATGGTCATGTCAGTGAATATCTGCCCTACTGCCAAGTCTGTGTTTATTCAGAGGGCAGGATGCCAAAGCTGCCCAGAACCATCATGATCTCAGGTGATACAGAGATCTTCATCAGTCTTCTGAGTACAACCCCACTGCGCTCCTGGTGTGGGGCCAGGATATAGGACAGATATACAGGAACAGGGTGTGTTTGGAGGAGGAGTTACCACCCAGAATATTCCCTTTCCCATGGCTGGATAAGGTTAGGAATTCTAGCAAATTAATTTCTGCAGAAACGATGGCATGCAGCAGATAGGGACACCACTCCATCATAGCACAAACATGTCTTGGGATGGCCTCGGCACAAACAGGCTGGAACACAACAGCATGGTCAGATCCAACTTATGGTGGCAGACTTAGGAGCGTACATGTCTGACTCAAATTAGGAAAGGCGATCTTTGTGCTGGCTGACAGATAATCGTATCACAGACTCCTATTGTGGGATAGCTCGGGTTGGAAGGGAGCTTGGTGTACTCAGAGTCTAGAAATCTTCTGTGAGACATGGCTATGCAGAAAAGCACAGCAACGAGGAATTAGGTTATCGCAGTCAGTGCACATATTGCAGACATCTCTGAGAACACTGCTGCAACAGTAGAACGTAATAAAGTGACTCAATAGTAACGTGACCTTTCATTAACAGACTCTTTTCCTCTTTTCTCCTGTTTCTGACACATTTATGAACTGTTACAAAGTTAGGTAAAACCCACTTTTTCAGTACTTCCACGTGAATGGTGGTGTGGTGCTCCTGGAGCATGGGAACAAATATAAAACGCCACTCACTCATTCTGAGACAGACCCTGCTGTTGCTTTTAGGGCATCTCCCACTGAGCTCCCCACTCAGCAGGATGGAAGACTGAGTGTTTTCTCTGTGGTGGGTCTGATACAATCACTGGCCACAGAGGACACATCTCCTGAGCTGGTGGTGTTGGTCCGGTTTATGGTAGGACAGAGTTTCCCAACGAGGGCCCAGTGTCCACAAAACTCGTTGGTGGAACGTATTGTTACTCTGCTTGTGACATGACTAAGGGACACACTGTGTACAGCTATGTATATTGGTCAAAGCTTATTATTTCAGCTCATCCATATGCCACTGACTCACAATTCGTTTACTTTGTACAGCCTTTTAAAGCAGTGCTATATCCTGAAACCCCGTGTGCAGAACTTTTACCTTAGCTGCATCTCACTGTGCAGCTACATTAACTCAAAGAAGTGATAGTACCTAAAATAATGTTCCTAGGATTGCCCTGCAAAAAACCCTCCTTGTGAGAGATCTAGACAAAGTCATTCTGTATGAGACAATCCAGTGGAATGACTCCTTTGACACTGCTTGTCCTGAAAGTTCTTATTTATATTTGCCCTCATCCAGATATTTCATTCTCTCATTACAGCAGCACTTTCCATGTCTGCTGAGCGTTTCTGTGGGCAAAGCACAGGCAGATGGAAACAAATTAATTCTATCTGTATTGTGCTACCTCCATGGCAGTCTATTCCCCACCGTTTGATATTTGAAGCATCAAGTTATTACCTGTAGTCTTACGATATATTATCATAAAATCCAAACTGGCAAATTATCTGAGACACAAAGTTCCACTGCCAGAGAAGAGACAAAAATGTTTTCCTTCTCTGACTCTGATTTGTGCAATCACATCACTCACCTTCTAGTTTCACTGATGACAACCAAGAATAGCTTGGATGCAACTTCCACTTTACTGGGATCAATATTAGGTGTGGTTTTAGCTAAGAATTTTTTTCTAGTTTAGATGCTTTTCTTGTTTTGGTGGGAAAAGTCAAGAGGTAATGGCTTTAGGACAAGAAGTAATGACTTTAAGTTGCACCAGGTGAGGGTTAGGTTGGAAAAAATTCTTCTCAGAGCGGTGATGCATTGGAACAGGCTGCCCAGGGAGGTGGTGGGGTCACCATCCCTGGAGGTGTCCAAGAACCACGGAGATGTGGCACTGAAGGACGTGGTCGGTGGGCATGGTGGGTTGGGGTTGGACTTGAGGATCTTAGTAGGCTTTCCCAACCTCAGTGATTCTGTGAAATAACAATTGGAAAGTTAAAAATGGACAGCGTGGATGTAAACATTTCTGCTGTTGTACTGCATCTCCCCACCTGGAGTGGGGACCTCGAGAGCATCCTGCGGGCTCCAGGAAGCAGGATCTGGTTCACCGGTGGTACTTTCCCTTCTGAATCAGCACTAAGGCTCATGATATCACAGCCGATCTGCCTTTATTTCTGAGCACTGGAACAGCAAAGTGCTGACTAGTGCTGGGGATTACAGATTCTGCGGAACATTTTGTAAGATAACTTCTGGCACCTCGCCACTCGTTATATGGAAAATATGCCGCGTTATCTTCCATGCATGTGTGGGTGTAAGGGTGCTCCCAGTGTCCTGGCCCCCAGCCTACGGAGCTCTACGCATACTTTATTCAGAGGGCTGTTAAGCAACGCGTAATGAACTCGTTCCGGCGCCGAGCCGAGATCTGTCACTTTAGACACGTTCCATATCCTTCAGGACTCCGTGACAGCGAGCATCCATCTCGGCATCCCCACCGCCCTACGAGCGCTGCACTGGAGGCCGCACCCTCGGGGCCCCTCAGATGGGCGCAGGCCAACTGGCCGCTCTCCCCAAGCCCGGAGGTGCCTCCATCCCTCTGAGAGGCCTCCACCGCCTCCCTGAGGGCACTTCATCACCCTGAAGGCCTCCACCACCCCGAGGAGCGCCAACCGCCGCCCTGAGGCAGCAGGCGCGGCCCGCGGGCGCCCCCCGACCCTTCGCCGGCCGCAGCGCCTCGGCGGGGCGGCGCCGCCCGTTACCTGAGGGCCGCTGCCGCGCGGAGGGGGCGGGGCCAAGGCGGGGCGTGGCGGCTCGGCAGCCAATAGGAGCGGGCGGCGGCGTTCTTAAGGCGGCGCTGCGAGCTGTCAGCGACAGAAGGGCGGTGCGGGCTCGACGGGGTGGGTATGGCAGCGCTCAACGGTGCTGTGGAGAACGGGCAGCCTGATAAGAAGGGGCCGCCGCTGCCACGGCCTCTGAGGGGTTTGGAGGTGAAGTACACCAAGGTGAGCTGGGGAGGTGGGCTTTGCTGCGGTGTCACCTTGTGTTTGGGGGAATTGGGCTGGTGGTGAGATGTTTTCTCTTTTCAAGTTGTTTCTCATTAATTTCTTCAGTGTGAGCTTTATTTGTTGTTTTATTATCTCCTAGTCTCCTATCATCTCTTAATGCCCTAGGTAGTGGGATAATGGGGGTGTACGGGTGGCTGAGTGACCAGAGTAAGTGGGTCTTTGTGTCGTTTCTAGAGAGCTGTGCTTGCTCCAACCTCTGAAGTCTAAAAACAAAACAAAAATTATTATTATTATTATTTCTTAATATAAAGAACCTGTAGCACTGCTCCAGATGCCCACGGGCCCTTCCAGCCCCGGCACTGGGCCCACTGAGGGCTGCAGCCCTGACGGCCATTTTGCCCTACGCCTGCTCACGGAACCCATGTGGTGAATCCCAAGGGCAGCACTCAGCATTGTGTCAGTGCTCCACAAAGACCCATCTGGACAGGGTGAGCCCAGTAGGGCTGGGAGGGATGCTGTGTGAGGGCCCTGATGGCAGGAGTTGGCTCTGCCATCCCTGCGGGGATGTACTGAGCAGGGAATGCAGGAGGGCTGCATCTGTAGGAGGATGTAGAAGGGCTGTGAGGTGAGGCTGGGCCTGCTGGCAGCTCTGTGAGGTGAGCAGTATGGATGCCTGTCTTGCTGCTTGCTCACCATCCCCATGGAGCTCCTTGTGGGCTCTCCAGCCAGCTCTGGGAGAAGCCAAAGAACCTGTGGCTCTGAGCCTCCCCTCAAACTCAGTTTGGGAGCTCTGTCCTTCAGAAGTGCTGTTGGCATTGCAGGAGCGCTCAGCTCCGCTCTAGCATTCCCTGTGCACGCAGCTCTATGAGCCCCGAGTTGCTTTTTGTTCCCAGCAGCCCAACCCATGCTCTCGTGCAGTGGGGGGGGGAAATAACCAGACTCGTGGCTGTTGTATTTCAGTTATATGGCTGGGCTAAAAGAGCTGGAGGGGCTGAGTGTATATTAATTACTGTTACATTTCTGTGCTAAATATTTCAAGGCGGAAAAACTGCAAACTCCAAGCTCGTTCTCTTGCAGTGAGAAGGAGTAAGCAGTGATAGTTTGTCTGGTGAGCAGTTGGTTTGAATTGCGCATCCAAAGTACTGAAACAAATCAGTTAGCATAACCACTAGGTTAGATTAATTTTTAACTTCTCAATATATATATATTTTTGGAGATAAAATTGTCACTTAGCAGCAGATTGGATCTGCAGCTGCTGATCGAAGAACAGCGTAATGCTGCGCTAACAGCTCTTTCCTGTGTCCGGAATGGACACCGTATCAGGATTCTTCTTAAACATCCAAATGTTCTGTTTTGTGTTATTTTTATTGTTGTGAACACTTTTAAATATTCCTTTGGGATCCAATCCTGCAGCCGCGTTTGTTTTAAAGACCAAATTTTTATTCTCCAGAGTTTTGCCAGAGACTCTCTGCACCGAAAGTATCGGGGCTGTAACTTAATAGTGGGAAACAATGTTAATTAAAAGTGTGAATTTGATATATGATCCAATGCCCCCGGTGCATCTGAGAAAATAACAAGCAGCAGTCAGTCTTCATAAAACGGAGGGGTTTTCTCCAAGCTCTGAGTTCCACCAGATGTGTGCAGCTGATGGCACACTTTCTGCTTTGCAAAAAGAAATATTATTTTTGGTTCTGCCAGTTACTGGGCTGAGGGAGAGGGAAGGAAGACTATCACTGACGATCTTGCTTACAGAGCAGCTTAATGCTTGTCCCGGGTGTGTGATGGAAGTGGTCTGTCCAGAATCTCATGTCCTGCATTTGGAGTATGCAATGTGAACAGTTGATACGCTATTCTGTTTCATTTCAACTCCTGGCACCAAAGACTGGGCTATGCTGTGTGGTTCCCAGAATGGCGTCAGCATATATGTTACATTTTAAAATATCGAATCCTGTCGCCCTTGTTTTACTACTTCTCATAGAAATGTTGCTTTCTGATCTCAACCTTCTCATGTAAAATTAACGCTTGGTGCAGAGGTGGAAGAATAACTCCCCTGTACTGAGGTTGTGAGCATATGTCTGACTTCGGAACTTCGCACTTCTTGCTGTCACTTCTCATGCTTATCGTGACTTTTCTCAAGAGAAACAGAGGAAACCTGAAGTGGAAGTGTTATCTATCACAAAAATAACTACCTATTATTTAAGTGCTGCATTTTAATTTCTGATACTAATTAATATTTCTAACATTGACTTCATGTGATAACTTCCTGGCGATGTTTTCTTCCTAAGCCTGTATGAAACAGGTGGGACCAGAAGTGCAGCATCTGCGCCAGTTACGTCTCAAATACTCCTCTGCAGAAATAGTTGGGAGGAACTCCTTTCAGGAAAAAAGCTGCCCAAGGAAAAAATATGACCCAGAGCAGTGGGAATTTCAAATGTAAGGGATGCAACATTAATCTCCTGGTGGTGCATAGAGAGTCATAAACAAGATTGCAAATGTGGAAGGCTTCCAAGTAAAAGTACTAGCTTACAGCCACTAATAAAGATTACTTCATCTAATCTTGATTTAAAAAGTATCTTTATTTATAAAACATAACACTGCCAAGTTAGATTGCAATGTGGATAAGATGCATGTTGAATCAATTAATTGTATATAGGTATTCATGTTCTGTTTACAGTGTGTAACAACACTCCAGCATTTAATGCGTTTTTGGTTACGCAATGCTGGGACTGTTTGTTCTTGCTCTGGAAATGCAATATTTTGAAACACTTAAATCTTGTCACAGATGACTCCAAGTGACGTGGGAGGCTCAATCTATCCTGTGGCAAGGCATAGTGGGGTAGAACCAAGCCTGTTCCTACCTTCCTCGGTGGTGCTGAGGGCAGTTGTGGAAGTAGCCCAGGGCAGGATACGAGTAACCAAGTGATACTGCACGCAGACACTTTGTTTGTAGCATGCAACAAGGGCAACTTTTGCCTGAACCCTATGGGTTTCTCTTGATGTCTGCTTGCTGTTCCATGGAAATGGATTTCAGAAATGGTCTCTTTCTCACTGCTAAATTGTGGCATTACACTGTATGGGCCCTATCCTCTGTCTTCCTTTTGCTCAAAACTAACTGGGTGCATGAAGGCTTTCTTGTCCATTTTCTGGCTCAGTTTGGATGACTGCTGTCTGTATCATAAACAGTCTCACTGGGACAGATTGAACACAGCATCAATGGAAGCTGAAGAGCCTTGGGACCTTTGAAGAGTACTTGTGTGATTTTTGTTTTGTCTGCATCAGTGTTGTCCTTCTACCTGTTCTGCTCATCTTGCTCTCTCCTCAGATATTTATAAACAATGAATGGCACGAGTCTACCAGTGGAAAGAAGTTCCCTACCTACAATCCCTCAACGCTGGAGAAAATTTGTGATATTGAGGAAGGAGACAAGGTAAGTGTTACTAGAAAGGAGATGCAAAAGAGTTCAAGGGACTTACTTTTTTCATAAAGCACAGAGGAAAAGCTGGCTTTTAACAACATACAGCTAACCAGACTGGGAGCTGGGATGCTATGTGTGCTGCTTGAGGATTACATGGGTTGGGTGGGATCGGTCTTGTCTAGCTCAGCTGAGTCACTTTCCCTGATAGGAACTGCCTACCAAATACTGCAGGAATGAGATTCGACATCATTCCAGCTTTATAGAGCTGGAAGCAAGCAGCCATGCTGAGGAAATAGTGATGACAACAAACGTACATCCCTGACAGAACTCACACGTCATGTTTGGAGTGGTTTACATGCAGTCTGCATGGCAGCCTGTTGGAGTCACTGGGCTGAAATTCACTTTTTAAAAATGTGAGCAACAAATAACCTGTTTGGGAAAACTTGAGCTCAGTAATGCAACACTGCTCACTTTCTGCTAGAGATTCCTTATGGTTTCCTTTTCCAACTGGTGTTATGGATTCTGGCTACCTGCACAAATGTGACAACTGTCATTTAAAATGAAACCTGTATCTCTGAAGAACTTCACTAGTCCCTGGCCTTGGTACACTATACGTACAGTTGCTTGGGGCATAACAGCTTGGGTTTGGTAACAGTAAGGAACAATCAGATGCAACGCTTTGTCCAAAACAGCTAATCTCACGTGGGCCATCTGGACTGCTCTGTGGGAGAGAGCTGGCCTAAGACTTGCTTTTGACAGTATGTCATGGGAAGGTGATTCACAGCTTCCCTAATGCACCAGGGCTTCGGCTAATCATCACTCTGGGCAGTAGCGACAGGCAGTGTGTACTCTTCTCAGTAACTAAGCTTGCCTGTCGCTTGTATGCCTTGAAGAACCTCTACTAGTAAGAGCTGCATTAGATGGAATAGTGCAGTGTGGTTGTGGGTGTTGGGCTGTGCGGGTCAAGAGAGCCTGACAATTCAGGAGATGGGAGCGAGCTTGTTTGGTAATGCAAGACTTCAGCCTCCCTGCAAATGGTGCACAAGGTAGCAGTTCTTTGTGGATGCCACTAAAGCAGTCCCTGAAGCCTAGTGCCATGGTGGATCTGTGAATCTGTGGGACAATTGTAGATGAAGACCAAGCTTAATGTATGTAATTCCTCTGCATTAACTGGGTAGTACATAACTCTATTTAGTGGTATGTAAACAGTGGAGCTGAAGCAACTCTGACGCAACTATATTTTGCGAGGCAGAAACCATGACTCCACTACTCGCTGAGCTAAGTGTCTCTCAGGCAGTTACAGAGCATTACATGAGTATTTCAAGCCTACTTCTTAATTACTTGGTTAGAGAAAATTCTTAGGCGGAACTGAAAGGCCAGTGTTGTGCCTTGCCTCCTTGAGACTTGCCCTTGCCTGAATTCAAGGGTAGCTTTTCAGCTTGCAGAAGAGTCCCTGCCTGTGAATACTTGGTATAGGTGCCTGACTCCTGGGCGTGTAAAATAATTGTGTGCAAGAATGTATGCTGGATGCAGCTGAAAGCCTCATCTACCCCTTTACATCAGATATTTATTTCACTGTAATTAGGTTTGTATGAGGAACTGAGAAGAGTCAGACCTGCTAGTGGGTTAGTTAAAAGACAGGACTGGAGTGGGACATGTTCCAAACCAGCTGGTAGGCTGCTGGTGATATGTAGTGATGTCCCAGAACCCTTTGGGCAGAGTTCCCTGAGAATTCCCATGGCCAGCTTGATTATCTCCATACTAAATCTATGACCCCAGTCTACTGGGGCAAAGCTCCCTGTTACTACAGAAAATGGTGAGTCATGTGGTGCTTTTTGGTGTTCTGTCTCCTTGAAGCCACCATGCTCAGTTGTGCTGGTGAGTGCTGCAGCAGGGGTGGGCAGGTTCTGGCTCTGGCCTCAGCTGTGCTGTGCCAGGATTGGCTTTGCCTTCACAGCAGGCAGGGAGCAGGACTCCACTTCCCTAACCTTGCTCAGAAACCTGTCCCTCCCTGGCCATACTGGGTATGTTTTGCTTGGGCTGTGTGTGAGGGGTGGGAATTTGGCAGCTGATGTCTCAGTGGTGACGAATGAGTCTGGTGCTGAAACTTGGCCAGTGTTAGAAGGCTAGGTGTAAAGGTTTGGTTTTGTTCTTTAGTCACAAAATTCAAGACAATTTCTCTTGATGAATAGTTGGGGAAGAAAGGGAAGTCTCAGGTGGGGGAAAAAAGCATTTAAAAAAAAAAAAAGCACTCACAATAGAGCAGCAAATGATTCTACTGGATACCTGGAGGCTTTCTGCCTCCCAAGTAATGGCTTAGTGTCTAGTGTTCTCCAGCTACAATCAAAAAGGGATAACTTTCTTCATTAGGTTTTTGACCCTCAGAAATGGTGCAACCCTGGAACTTTAACCCTCCCTTGCTGTGTTACTGTATCATGGGGAAGAAATACATTAGCTATTATAATTTCTCCAGTCCTATTGGTAACGCTTGAAGACAAGCTCTTCTAGTAGCTTTCTAATGTCCAGCAAGGATGGGGGAATGGAACTCCATTCTTAGAGGAGTGGCCACCTGGCTGCCTGGCATGGCTGGAATTGAGCAGAATGGGTGTTATGGAGCATCTGTCATGGCCACTTCTGAGCAGTTTGCTCTTTGGTAGTGGATCTTTAGAGGGTTATAAGCATCTTTTGTTCATAGGCATCTTGCCTGCTTTCAGACTATGGACGTGGGCTGAGGTAAGAGGCTGCAGAAACGTTATTCCACACAGCAAGCTCACAGTACCATAGATAATGGTTTGGGAGACTTCAGACTGTTAAGTTGCTCTTTGTAGCTGACTGAAATTTTGGTTCTAAAGTTAGAGCAATGAGAAGCATAGACTGCAGGGGGCTTGCTGGAGGGTGGATCAGCTGTGAACATCTTCTAATTGGGCACGCTCCTGCCTGTGTTGGAAAAGTGCCTTTCTGAGAACGTGCACAGTGGGGATTCTCCCAAGAAGTTCAGGTAAGATAGTCAGCATGGAGTGTGCTCCATCCCCAGTACATCTCCTTAGTGGCTGGGTCAAAGCCATGATATCTACACTGAGCCTGAAGCAGAGCAAGGCTTTTTCTGTAGATCTTCTCCCTGTTCACCCCAAGGCACTGGGGTGATGGTCTGCCAGGTGCTGAAGCAGGAGAGAGGAAGAAGGGACTCCATAGGAATGGAGCAGTGGTGAGCAGAATTTGAGGTAGAGAAGGAAGGTGGAGGGCATGGCTTAGAACAAAGAAATCATGAGTTTATTCAGGGGAAAATGGCATGCAGTTGTGTAACTGGGGCTTGTATCATAATGCAAACATCCAGGGTGGGTATGAAGGTTTGCTGGCATTTCCCAATCCTGTATTGCTTGACTTTGCAACTTCAATGTTCTCTTAGTAAAGCTTTTTATGTAATAATAAATCTGTATAGATCAAAACTGAGCACCAGGTTGCATGGACCTCTTTGTGGTTTTGTATGCTGCAGGGTGTCCTTGGCACTCTGACAGTTAGAAGTCTGTCTTTGTCACGCATTGTGCCTACCTATTGCAACATGCCTGTAATGAGCACACCATTCAGTCTCCCCTAATGTCTAGTCATAACAGGATGGATTAAGAGCAGCATTTCAGCCTTCCTGAGGGACTTCCTTGTTTTTGCTGGTCTCTCAGGCCTATAGAAACTGTGTGAGCTCACAAGGTCTCGCTTGGTGGTGCTACCCCTGAGGGTGTTTTGGGGGAGCTTTTGTTTGTAATAGTGACCACGCTCTGAGTTGCTGTGCATGGCCTGCAAATCCAAGAAGAGGGGGGTGAGAATGAATACAGTTTCAGTAAATATTCACCACAGGGCTTTTGGATGGTATCACTGTAACACTTCTATCTGTTAAGATACACCTTTTGCTGTGCCTCCAAAAATAAAGTGTGTTGGGTAATGGTCTCTGCAGAAGAACAAAGGCCATTGCTTTTATGGTTTTGTTTGCTTGTTTTTTTCCACCCCAGTACAAATGATTTTAGGGGAAAGAGGCTCCAGACAGTATCTCTAGCTTGCAGTCAAAATGAAAGACAGGAGAGCTTTGCTGAGGCCTTTTGGGCTTCACCAGACCACAACTACCACTTACAGGAGCTGTAGCAGGGCTTGGGTGCTCCTGTGCTTAGAGGGTGGAGACTGAAGTCCTTTGACCATGCAGCCATCTCATTCTAACTGCTGTGAGTGCCAGAGTGGTGGGAAGGCTCAGCTCTGTGGCCATGAAGTCTTGGTGCTCCCAGCCTGATCTCAGGAGGTGATTTGTTGCTGCTTTAAATTTGACACTTTCTGCTGTTTCTCATCTGCTTTGTGTCTTAAAATGTTGCCTTATTTTAGCTTAAGCACTCATTCCAGCAGGGAGGATGAGGAGTGTAGAAGTGTGCAGTATCTGGTGGTGCCTCTTGGCTTCTGTGACATTCCAAGTTAGAATCCAGATTAACTGGATAGAAGCAAACCATTCTGAAGCCCTGTTCTGTCTGTGGGGACAAGCACCAGGCAAAATGTGCCTGCCTGCATATGGTGGCTGCTTGCTCCCTCTGCTTCGTAGCCATGCTTGCTTGACCAGAGCCACTCTTTACCTCTTGTAGCAACACAAGTCTCTTGCAATTGTTTCCCCATCAGTGCCATTCTAAAAGGGTGTAGTTTTCCTGGCAGTGTATGTCAGAGTACTTTAAAGCTGTGCAGTCTTGTGAAGAAAGAGCCAAATTTAGTTAAGGTGCTACTTCAGTGGACAATGACTTGCTCTAAGTCAAGCGTATCTCCCCATAACGCTTTTCTTGGTTGAGCAAAACAGGCTTTCTTGTGATGGGAGAACAAGCTAGGTCTGTGCAAAGTAGCTGAATCTAGTGTGATCAAGTCTGACTAGACAAGCCTTGAGAGAAGAACTATGAGAGCAGCTGGTGAAGAGCTCTGAGGAGCAATCAAGGCCTGAAGCCCACCCCCTTGAGCCACATATTGTGGTGAGATGCAAGGACTTCTCCATCAGCTGAAGGATGCATTGAAGTATGGGCTGTACCAGACATTACATAGAGCAGGAATCTGACCAAAGACAGAATGAATTGTGCTCTGTGTATGCTTGGGGTACAGTCTTGGCCTCATGGATGTTGATGGCAGTGTTCCATTGACTTAATTGAGTCAGGAAGTTGCCTTTGCCATTGCTTTTTTTTAAATTGTTGTATGTTAGTGGAGGGGAGAAGGGAGGAGTCAGGGCCATACTGTGGCCAGAGCATCACGTAAAGCTTTGTTGGGGTTGGTGGTGTGAGAAGAGATGGAATTTGTTGCCCTCCTAAGTAGCAAATTATGAAAACAGAGTTAGATTAGGTCCTGCAGTAAAGCATTTGAGAGAGTGGCACTAAGTCTGGGTAGGTGAAATGACTGTCAAAGCACCAGACAACAAAAACCCTTCCATCTGGTAAAAATAATCTTGAAGTGCAATCTGGGATCTAAGGGAGCTTTTTTTTTGTATGCTGTTACTGGCATGCATTCAAGTGGGATGTAGTGGTTGGATCTGAGCTATGATTGTTCCCCTGGATAAAACTGATCTCTCTCGTGGGGGACTTTCCTTCCCACATTTGTGTAGACCAGAGTGATTGATGGAGGACAATAGCCTGTCAAGCTTAGGGAAGCTCCAATGGGAGCAGAATTGGGATCTCATTTTTCCATCCTTTCCCTGGTGTCACTTACATCCTGTATCAGCAGGAATGTGATTCTGGATTATTTTATAAACAAACCAGTTGCATAAAATTACTCTTCAAAAACCCTGCTGATACTTTGACCTTTAGGTTGTTTATCAGCCCAGACCAAACCCAAAATGGCTTGCAGGCTTGGTTATAAATGCAAGAGTAAAATGGAGGTGATCTTCTCAAAAGATTTGGTTTTGGCCACCGCAACATCATCTAGGAAGCAGCTTGCTGGGGTCTCTGCCTTTGTCCAACATCTTCCTTGTAGCCTAACATTTTCTTACGTTTGTCACTGTTCTAGCCTGATGTGGATAATGCAGTGGAAGCAGCAAAGGCAGCATTCCAGAGGGGGTCTCAGTGGAGACAGATGGATGCCTTAAGCAGAGGACGGCTCCTACACAAGCTGGCTGATCTTCTAGAGCGAGACAGAGTCATCCTGGCAGTAAGTATTGTGGTTGGTGAGTGAAAATAAACCAACAGGAGTTGGCTGATAACTCAGCTTCATCTTTCCCATTTTGTTGCATCCATCTCCTGTCACACTGCTTCCAAGGGGTCTAAGGAGGAGGGAATCCTGCAGAAAAGTCCCATCTTCTTGCTTCTCTTTTTCCTGTGCTCGTTGCCTTAGGCTGCCTGCTCTGGACTTCATGCTGTAGGGAATGCCTGACAGCTTTTTCAATGTCGAAGGGGTTTGGTATCTGTAGTAAACATTTGTAAAATCTTCCTGGATTAATCCATCCTTGTGTTAGCCTGAGCTTCATTAGTGCAGTCCTGTATTATGGATTTCAGTTCCTCCAAAGGAGAACCATAGTTCAGTCCTGACCTAGCTCCTATTCCT
This sequence comes from Pavo muticus, assembly GCA_016647715.1. Taxonomy (NCBI): domain Eukaryota; kingdom Metazoa; phylum Chordata; class Aves; order Galliformes; family Phasianidae; genus Pavo; species Pavo muticus. Next base: position 4,610,011 of record JACDJE010000059.1, read on the forward strand.
CTTCTTCTCAACAGAAGTAAGACATTTGGGCCTGCCCTTTGAGTCTGAGGTAAAGAACAGTGCCTCCCACACAGAGAAACAAATAGCAGTGATACAGGACCAAACTTTTTCTCTGAGCTCTGACTCTAACTGTATATATTCTTTGGAACTGGATGCACACTTCCCTCCCAGCCCTCCTTCTCCCTTCCTATACAAAGGGCAGAAGAATCTAGGCAGGAGTCATAGCTTATCTTCACTTTTGTGCAGGATGATTCTGGGGATCATAGACAGTGACTGTTAGTCATCCATACAGGAGTTCTTGTCCAAGACCTTGGCTGGTTATTGAATTGATTGCAGATACTACTATTACTTTTCTTTTAAAAGCAATAAGCATGTTCCTTGGTTTTAAGTTTATCAGTGCTCTTGCATCTCCTAGCTTAGGTAGTATCTGCATATTTAAAACAACAACAAGAAAGCCTATAAACCACAAAGGAAGGAAAAAAAGCACAACCAACCAAATCTGCCTTGGTCCTTATTACAAAATGCAAGGCCAATTTGACTTTTTTTTTTCAAATTGCTTCACCTAAAATAGGGGGCTGGAAAGAGACTCTTGTTGGATGTCATCCAAAGTTTAAAATGTATATGAGTGGGATCTGGTACTTTCTCCACTGAATGAATTGGCTCAGGAAAATGTCTTTATAGCTGTGAGGCTGTGTTAACTTGGACTTCTGCACTGAAGAACTACTGCTAATGATTTCCTATCCTGTCCTAAAAGAATCCTTTTGGTGCAAAACAAGGGGAGTAGGACCTCAGCTAAGATATTCTGCAGCTGATAAGAAGCTTTTATGTTGGACTTGTAGGCATAATTTGTAAAAATGTACAGTTCCTAATATCTCTCAGCTTAGAGCTGCTATCTATACTTCACTAGCTCAACATAGCACTCTTGCTATGCTCTTCTTTAGTAGTATTGCATTCATGTTGCTTAGTGCTGCTGTATGCAAGCTGATGTCCCACCGAGAGCAGCGTGTGTGGGTTGTGTTTAGAAGTCTATACTTACATGACTATTTCAAGCTAAGTCTCTTTCCCCAGTATGTTCTCTGTGAACCATGTGATAGCCTCCAAGTCCTGTAGAACAGTCTCAAACTCCAGCTTTGAGAGCAATTCTGGCCAACGAATAAAAAGGGGGAGAAATAAGTGTGTGTGAATATGCTCTGTTCATTTCCTGCCTATTTTTTTTGATGCAAATTCAAAGGAGCCTCCTTTTCCATAAATCAGGGCACTGATTTCAAGCTTTCTGCTATCCTTCTGATTTGGGAGGACTTTCTTGGCATTGCTGCTTTCTCTGCAGAAAACCAGCCCTAGCTGCTTTGGTTGCATGTTAAGTAATCGCGTTGTTTTAGCAGACATTCAGTGCGGATAACAATCCTAGTCATTCCAAGGGGAATGTCTGTTTGGACCCTAACGTCTGTGGAATATGACAGGGTATGACTTCATTTGTAAACAAAGATGTTTCAATCTACCAAGGGATATTGCTTCCTTTATGGATGTGCTGGCTTTTTTCACCAATATCCCTTTTAATGACCTGAGCAGAACAAAGTATTCACTCAGCTAATGTTCAGAACAGTGAGAAGGGTGCAGTCTGAGAGACTGGTCTTCGTTTAGAGCTGCTCAATGTCAGTGCAGCTTCAGTGAAGTAACTTCTCCCTTGCATTTGTCTAAGCACAGATCTCTGGGTTGTCTAAGCCCAAATGTTACTTAACTAGAACACTGTAAAAAATGTGTTTTCTATCATCCTGTGGATAAAAGAGGCATTTCAGAGGTTGCTTTTGGGACAATGAAGCAGAAAAATAAAAGGAAAGTGGGTCAGGCTGATTTTAGTGACAACATCTGGAGTCCAGAACATCTGTGTCAGAAGGTCAGATACAGTGAAGTCAAGGTACTTGCATTCCTTCAGAATGGTGCTCCAGGCCACAGCCCTGTATCCCACCCACAGCCACCTCCTGGGCTCTTCCAGAAAATGTGCATTCACTGCCAAGATAGAAAAAAAAAAAATAGACAAAATAAATATATTCAACCTTACTTGTATTAACTAGATTTTTCTTTAAATACAAAGTGAGGGAAGGAAACTGGTCCTGCAGCACAAAACACAAGAAAATTGAGAGTGTTTTTCTGAAAGGTGTTTTTGTTTTTAACAAAAAACTATGGATGTGGCTGACAATGCATGTAATTTGTTGGGTTTTTTTTTTTTCAGACTTTGGAAACAATGGACACAGGAAAACCTTTTCTGCAGGCTTATTTCATTGACCTGGAAGGCTGTATAAAGACACTCCGATACTATGCTGGATGGGCTGATAAAATCCAGGGCAGGACTATCCCTGTGGGTAAGTTCCTTCACACCCAAAATCAGGGCTAGAAAGGGATCAGGCTTGATTGGACAAGTGAGAGGCGTGGGAAGATCTGCTTCTGAAAACCTGCAGTGGAAGGCATTTATTTTCTGTCTCAGGATGGATTTTAAGTAGCTATCTTCTGAGATTCAAACTCACATGAGGACTAGGAATGCCTGGATAGATCTCTGGAAAATAATGGAAGGACACTCAAATATTCTAATAGTTGAGAGTCTTTTCAAAAGATCTTCTAGACTGCAGGCCTAGAGCAGTCACAGTGCACTCTTGGACCTATTCTCAAACAGATCCTCATCCATTTGAGGTCACCCAGAGGTGTGTTTTAAGATCAACAGAGATAGGATTCTTTGTCTAATGTGGTTTTGGATCTGTCTCCAACCTCTCTGTTTGCAGTCATCTTAACTGTTCCTATAGAAGCAAAGATTTTCACTGTTTTTTTTTTTCCTTTATTCATTTGTTTTGCAGATGAAAACTTTGTCTGTTTCACCAGGCATGAACCGATGGGTGTTTGTGGAGCTATAACTCCAGTAAGTAACAGCAGTGGTGCCCTTGGAAATGGAGGAAGTGTATGTGCACTTCCCTATCTTGTACTGCAGCCATTTGATTCCTAGTTAAGTGCAGCTGTTCTGCAGTGAACTCCCATTTCAGTTGCTTGATGTAGTTTCTTGTTTTACCCCCATGCCAATTGCTCTTGGCAGTGCAAAATCCTCTGCAATGGAAGGGTGGGTCTTCTAATCAGTTGCTCTGTTCCTCTCTAAGGATGACAGCAGTCACCAGAGAGCAGTCAGAGCTCTCTGACTCTTCAACTGCTGGGACAACCATCTTGTCATTACATGTGCTAGATTCTTGCTGCCTAGAGCTGATGCATAGTTTGGAGTTTCAAATCGTATCCATTATTAATAACTCCTGGCTGTTCTCTGAGCTTTCTGTGATTAAATCTCACTGAATGCAGTTTTTCTTTGAGGTCTCTTTCTCTGCTGAGGGGACAGCATGGCTATTTTTTTGGAGTACCTCCAGTTTTACTATGTGCTGCTTGCTCTGTTTAAACAGACAACCAGAAAGACTTTACAGCTACATGGGAGACATAGTTTGTTCCTGTCTGGTTGTAAAATGCTTTGAACATGGTATCCTACAGGCCGTGAGGCAAGTGGTTTTGTGCCAAGATTCTTTGGATACTTGCATCAGTGGAGTCCATGGAATAGTTTGACTCTTGGGATCAGGTTATAAGGGAGATAGGATAAAATGCATATGTGGTTTGGGATTTCCTGGACCCTGGGGAGGGCAGGTCTGGACCAATTCCCAAAGACATCTGGAGAAATTTTACCTTTTTCTTCAGCTGGACTGAGCTTGTAAACCTGGTGATAAGGTGGTACAGTCTATTTTGCCCTATGAGGGTTAGGCAAACTGGGAGACAGTTGTTACTAGTTATCAGGCATTTGGCTTAGTGACATCTGCACAGCTTTTCTGCTTGAACAAGCAAAGTGTCTGCTTGTAAGCAGCTAGAATTTGTGACTTAATATCAAAACATCAGGTTTATCAACAGTGATCATCAGTGTTATAAGTTTAATTGACCATCAATTAAAAGATATTTTGCTGTTATACGTGAGCCACCTTTGGCACTCAGAAGCACTTTCAGAATGGATCACTTTAAAAGCCTACATATAGGATGCTTTGGAGGGCCACTGTAAGGGAAAATAGTGGGACTTCTAATATTTCAGGTGGGCCTTACACTAGCAATAGATACAATAATAAGACCAGATTTGTCTCAAGTTCAACACTGTTTGCAAAAAGCATGATTGGGGTCAACAAAGCAACATCTGTCTCCAGTTTACTTAAAACAAATCCTCTTCAAACTTTTTTCCAGTTTGATCTCTAACACGATCAGTCAGTGGATGTGATTACTCCAACCTGATATAAAGGGATTTGTCACTGTTCTGCATGTCTCCCTAGGCCAATTAGCAATCCTCCCTTTTTGCTGTGGCTTGACTGTACTTATACAACCCTCTTAGTGAGGGCACTTTTTAGAAGGTGGATCATATGACTGAACTTTATCCCAGGGTGATATTGTCAGGCAGCCTTCGCATCCGTTTCTCACTGTTACTTTCACCAGCCATTCTGCAATAGAAAGGTCTCAGTGGAGTTATGCTGTGCTCTGAAAGTGTAGAAAAGTAGTGAAGATGCAGTTGGCCAAAGATGAGAATTCAGGCCTTCAAGAAGGCTTAAGAAAAAAGGACAAATGAGTAAATCATAGAATGTGGCCATTGGAGAAATCAGTGAAATGAAACAGGTCTGGACAAGGGGGAAAGAAGCTGAAGAACAGCACATCAGTTGAAGTTCCACTTTATCTCAGGGCTGCTGGGTTAGAACAGAATTCATCTCTTAAAATCTAAACTACTGATTTATTTGTAAGTGTGGATTTGTGAATTCCTAACATATTTGGCTTCTTTCTTCCTAGCTGAGTGCCTATGGCTTGAGGCTTGACAAGAAGTCCCCTTATTGTTGGCCCGCTTCCATCATCCCTAAAGCAGCATTAATTATTTTTAATGAAGAAATCCTTTCTGTTGCCAAGTGACCTTTACTGAGATTCAGTGTGAGCTAGATTTTTCCACTTCTTGCTTAGGCTCCAAGATCTACACATACACATGACCATGAAACAGATTAGCACAGAGGAAGCTGATGTGGACTTGTTCCTGATTCCAAATAAGAAAACTAATTGGAAAGGAGCATTTTACAGAATGAAGGGAGAATAAGAGCTGCCCTGGACTTCCTTGACTGAACAATCCACTGAAGTTTTCTAATTATAAACCTGGAAATGAATGATAATGTGTAACTCCTAACTCCTCAGGGATTAGCTAATACAGAAAACTGGGTTTCTTTCAATGAGCAGCTTCAATTCTTCCATATAAAGACTCTGTACAAAAGTGATGCATCAGAACACTACCTCCACCATGGTTTCTGTGAACAGACAATCTTACAGAAAGTGTGATCAGACTTGTGTGAACAATGAGGTCACACCATGCAAAGATTTGTTCAACTTAGAGTTAACTTGAGGACTGCCAACAATATTTGGGATCTCAGTGGGGTAGAGGAAGATACACTCTGTAGTCCAAGAAAATTGTAAACAAACACTTTATGGCTATGCTCCCAGTTGCTGGTTTCTCCCTGAGCTGTCTGAAGGTGGGGGAAGTGCTGTGTGGAAGTGAGTAGGTGGCTGATCCGAATGACCTTGTGTTCTTGCAGTGGAACTTCCCATTGCTGATGCTGGTTTGGAAGATGGCACCAGCGCTGTGCTGTGGAAACACTTTGGTTATTAAACCAGCTGAACAAACGCCTCTCACAGCACTGTACATTGGCTCGCTGATTAAGGAGGTAAGGAAATCTGAATAACACATGTAGGTACTCTTCTTATAAGACCATAAGAATTTGAATTGTCTGCTTAGGTTTGAAAGATGTTAAATATACAATGAGGTGTGAGAATTACCTGTATTCTGCCTCTTTTCCCAAAGGCCTTCCTGACTGGCAGGGGCTGGATGGCAGGAAGCAGAGTACAGAACTTGTAGGCTTTCCTCCTTCTTTAGGAAGCTGCTGATGTTTTTATTTTTCTTCCTTGTCTTTTGCTTTCCCAAATGAGCAAAAGATTGCAGCTCAGTTTTATTAGGCAATGGGACAAAAAGGAGTATGATAGACAACAGTGAGTTCAAGTGATATAATTCAACTAAGACAGAGTGAGTGCCACGAGAAACAATTCTTCATATTTCTGTGGCTTAAAGAGCAATTTAGCTACATCTGGCCTTTAAAGCCAACTCCTATATTGATGCAGAGGGAAGATAATAAGCTGAGATTTCAAAGTGTTGTTTAGGTATTGTCAGGTAGGACCCCAGATGCCCTCAGATCTATTTATAGTTCAGAGGTGCTGGGAGGTGCACAGTATCTTCCAGGACTGGTTAATACATCCTCAGCCTCCTACAGTTAATTACATGACTAACTGTGAACAAAAACTAAAAGGCTTGGAGGTATGCTTTTGCCTCTCAACTGGAAAAGTCTGTTAGGCTCAGTCTAATGATTCTGTCTGTCCTGGGATAGATGAAACAGGAGGATATGTTAATAACTGACACAAAGGGCTTCTTTGCCTGCAAAGGAAGTATAAAAGCACTTGAACTTCAGTATCTCCTGCAGCTAATTGACTTGATAAGATTACACAAGTTGAGTGAGCATAGGGTGCAGTTGTCATTACTTCTAGTAGCCCTGCCATGCAGCTGATCTTTTGTGTGTCATTCTGACATACAGCTCTTCAGACCCTTGTATGGCATTTCCCCACAAAAAGCAGCTCCATTCTGGTAAGGTTAATATTTTGAGCTAAAGTCCAAGCTGTCCATTTCTTGCAGTTGTGCTTCAAGACAGAAGTATAATTAGGGCAGAATAACTTGATTTGAAGATGCCCCTTTCTCCACCCAAAATCAGCTAAACTCCTTGCAGGTTTTTAGAAGAACAAGTTCAACTTTTTTTAATCTTTAAGGGATGCAGGTGATCTTAACATATAAGCAAAGCTACGTGTTTGGTTGAATGAAATAATGAGGCCAGCCAAAATATTTTGGCTTTCATTTTTTCAGAAAAATAGGAAAAAAAACTTAGTTGAGGGAGACCTGAACCAATGTTTTGCTTCCTTGTGGCTTTGCTGCTGACTCCAAACACCATTACTTGCACAGTTTGACATTCAGTATTTCTTTTTGAAAACTCATTAGCCAAAATGCAAACTCTATTGAACTGTCACTTATCATTATCACATGCATAGTAGAATCAGATTGTCCTGATTTACAAAAAAACCAAAAATCTTACCAGAGCAATTTTTTGTAAGGTAGTACATAAACAATTATTTCAGTTTTCTTCTGTATTAGGAAGGAGCAGCTTCGTGTACTGAGATTTTATGTGGAAAGGACAAAAGGAATGAAGCAGACGTTTAATATTCTGCCATTCCCCTGTTAGTAAAGGCAGGGAAAACAGCCTTTGCAATCAGTGGTAGGGAAGGGCTCTCTGGGAAGGGCTAGCTTAGAAGAGCTTAATCCTTGAAACTATTATTTCAGGAAGTAAAGAACAGACCAATAAGTCCCACACTTCTCCTTGTGCTAGAATTTCATCTGCAGTTTTACCATTTGTCTCTTTTGGCAAAATTACTATTTGGATAATCTAGTTTGTAAATGTGGTGGAAACTGGCATAAGTCTGCTACCATCTGCTCCTGTATTCCTGTTTTATTAGCCCCATCATCTAGTGAGGTTTTACTGACTACTTAATCCCTCTGGCCCCTGAAGAACCACAAACGTCAACCTTTGTTCAAAACAAACTTTCATTCAGTTACCCCTTGGCTCCATCTGCAAAGCAGTACCTGGGGGCAAAGTTTGGCCAAAAGACTTGCTGTCGTTTGATTTGACAGCGAGACTCCTCCAAGAATTCTTACAGAGCCTTGGCATTTCCTAGCCATGGCTGTTATTTTCACCCACATCTATTCCAGCTGATAGTACACAGCCACGTTACTGGAAAGTCTGGAAGACACTGCTGTATGTACTTTGGGCTCCTTGTCTGCAACTTGCATTTTTTAAGTGCTGCACACACTTTGAAGTACTTTATCATTCACTAGGCATGTTAAAGACTTTTTTTGCATATCTGTTTCTTGTATGTTAGTAGGGAAATGTATGTTTGTGCCCTTAACCTGATTTCAGTGAGATTAGTAAATTCAGGTGGTGCTGTTCGTTATTAAAGGCTGAGGTGTTTTGCTCACTTATCTTCTGTGAGGCTACATAGATAAAGGAGTTTTGCACAGCCTTCCTAGAAATGCTATAGAAATGTTTGCAAGGGAAATGCTGTAGAAACTACTGTGATTGTTTTTAGGGCTGGTCCTCATCCATAAGTATACAGTGCAAGTAATTCAAGTGTCCTGAGAACTGAACTGCAGCTCTCAGGAGTGCGGGGAAGCTTCAGAGTGCTCAAAATCCGTCTCTATAAAGCTGTATTTAACCTCCATTTTAGGTGGGTTTCCCTCCAGGTGTGGTGAACATTGTGCCAGGCTACGGCCCCACAGCTGGAGCAGCCATCTCTACCCATCAAAGCATTGATAAAATTGCTTTTACTGGATCAACAAAGGTAGGTGATGGATTCCTTATAAAACACCTACTGTGCCTCTTTGTATTCTCTTCTAAGGTAGCAATTCATAATAGATAATACCAATGAAATATCAGTAATTTCCAACACTATTTTCCATCATGTTCTGTGAGACAGGATTTGTCAGAAGTGTTCAGGATTTGTCTAGGTCAGGTCCATCTCTTTTTTTACTACCAGTTCCTGCGCTTGTGATAATCCCACCTCTGTAAGCTGGGTTTTTTGCCAAACTACCACGTATCTATAAGATCTATAATAGATGTTCTGACACAAGGTAAGACAGTCTACAGGAGAGGCTGGCAGTTACTTAACATCATGTCATTGACCTGATGGAGCTTCTAGGCAAGTTTGCCTGCTAATCCTGCCCTGAATATGTGTGTAACTGGAAAACATGTCAGTCAGAGCCCTGAACAATTCTTCCTTGGCTTTAGTTCCTCTAGTGAGGAGCTAGGACTTAAATAAAAACATGGCCCTGTGCCTACAGCTTCCTCCAGTGATGCGGATGGGATTAACATTTGAGTGTCTTTTGAGACCTGCACAGTAAAGCACCTTTCTATTTGTTTTTTTCCTATAAACAGCTACAGCTGCCTTGCTTAGGAGGGGGGTGGCAGTGAGGCCTCTGCAGTATCAGACACCTACAGCCATCCTCTTCTGTGCCTGCGTAGGGGAACGGAATGCATGGCTTGGCCTGGTATATGGAACTGAGCTACAGCTGTGACACACACATGAATTTGTCTCTAGTAATTGCTGCTGCAAATTCTCAAACAAAAGCATGCTTATAAATATGACTTTTTTTCCACTCACTGTTCTAGATTTTTCTTGCAATGTTTATAAACACACCCTGAAGAAGGGGCAGCGTGCTAAGAATGGAAATGCTAACACCAATAGGTTCAGTTGAGGCAAACGTAGTCTTCACTTTTGTTTCCTTGAGTAATATTATTCTTATGATCACTTGATGACTTCATCCATTCTGATGCCTATACTCGTAATTGCAGAGTGTAATCAAATTACTTAATTATTGCTAATTACCTTGAGTGGAATTCTCGGTCAATAAAGGTAGGTCACTAAACACTCAAAAGCTATTGCATTTAACAACAGTACCATCTAGTGGCTTTGTGTACATACTAACTGCTTAACTTAACCCAAAAGAGGAGGTGTGTTAAGCTTCCGTTTCTGTATAGAAATAATGGGAACAAATGTGAAGGCAATAAAGTAAAAGTTCACAGTGAGCTTTTACTCTCTTGATAGTTGGCCTAATCTCAGAGCTTATCCAGATACATACTTCTCTCCAAATCCTAGATCATAAACTTTTAGCCCAGATTAGATGCTGGCTGTGTGAAAACAATAGGGCTTATAGACTCATCCAACCCACATGGATCTGTTTGGGTTTTTAATGAAAAAGGAGTATCCAGTGGATTAGGGGCAGAAGGAAAACCTCAGCTGCTGGAGCCTATGGGCAAAAAACTCCTATAGACTCTGTGCTTGTCTTTCTAATCCATGGGTGTGCAGGAAACACCAAGGGAGACGGATTCTTTGCTAATGCGTGTGTAACTTAGAAGTGTTTTTTTTCCCCCTCCACCCATCTGTGAGTTCAGCTGCACCTCTGCAGTATTTGCAGCATAATGCTACTGTTTCTGAGCCAGGAAGTAAAGCTAATTCAAAATACATTTTGACTTAGTTTTTAAGCCCCAGCTTGGGCTCAGCGCCAGCCTGAAAATGCTGATGACAGACTAGACTCCATGAGAGTTTTCCCATCTAGATTTCTTCCTCTCCCTCAATTTAACTTGCTTCTCCTTGGCCAGCTAGCTTGTAGTAATACTTCTTGTGAAGCTATGTTCATCTGCAGCATGATGCATCACTTTATTTCTCCTGTCTCTAGGGCTAGTCTGCTGAGTGGCTTGAACTGATCTGTACTGCTACATTCAGGACTCTCACTTGAGTTACAAAGGCAAACTATGAGAAATGCAGACTTAGAATTGCCAGCTAGCTGCCTCATAGAAACAGAATGGTTTAGATTGGAGGGGTCATTAAAGTTCATTTAGTTCCAACATTCTTGCCCTGGACAGGGTTGCCAACCACTAGATCAGGCTGCTCAGCATCCCATCCAACCTGGCCTTGAATGCCTCCAGGGATGGCACATCCATAGCCTCTCTGTGCAGCCTGTTCCAGTGCCTCACTTCCCTCAGAGCAAAAAAAACTTCTTTTTAACATCTCATTTAAATCTCCCCTCTTCTAGTTTAAATCCATTTCCCCCTTGTCCTGTCATTATCAGACTGTGTAAAAAGTTAGTCCCCCTCCTGCTTGTAAGCTCCCTTCAAGTACTGGAAGGCCACAATGAGGTCTCCCCTCATTGAGCCTTCTCTTCTCCAAGCTAAACAAGCCCAGCTCCCAGCCTTCCTTCATAGGAGAGGTACTTCAGCCCTTTGATCATCTTCCTCTGGACCTTCTCCAACAGCTCCGCATCATTCCTGTACTGGGTGCCTCAGGCTTGGATGCAGTACTCCAGATGGGGCCTTACAAGGGCAGAGTAGAGAGGGACAATCCCCTCCCTCTCCCTGCTGACCACCTGCTGGGCTATATCAACTGGCTGTTGATATAGCCCAGGATACTGTTGGCTTTTGGGCTGCAAGCTTTTGCTACTGGCTCATGTCCAGCTTTTTGTCCACTAGGATCCCCCAGTCCTCTGCAAGACTGCTCTCACTGAGTTCTTCTCCTAGTCTCTACTGATATCTGGGACTGCCTTGACTGAAGTGCAGCTCCTTGCACTTGCTCTTGTTCAACCTCATTGGATTTTCATGTGCCCAGTTTTTGAGCCTGTCCAGGTCTCTCTGAATGGCATCCCTTCCTTCTGTTTTGTCAACTACACCACTCAATTTGATGTCATGACATGCTTTCCTTGCTCACAGCTGCACTGCAGGGCAACAATATTTTTAGGCAGAAATGAATTTGATTGCTGTATGCCGAGGTAAGATACAAGAAAAGCAGTTGCAAAATAGCCAAGCCTAAAATAAAATGTTTAACAAGTGAAACTCCCTAAGTGTTTTAATTCATACTGTCTCTAACAAAGTTAGATTACTAAATTATACTGACACTTGATTTATGCTCTTCTTGTGGGGGGAAGAGAAATTGCTGTTTTGGTGTTAACAGCAGTGTAACAAAGAAATAATTTGGGGAAAACATTTTAATATGAAATGTATTTTTTTTTTTTTTCTGGGGAATTGAGAAGAAGTACCCTTGGTTTGATGTTATTTGGATTGAAACGTGGAACAAAGTAAATCCTTCTCTTCAGGGGAGGTGGCCAGATAACTTCCATCAGATTACCAGAGCAGGCTGCTGTGCAGAGAGTGCCACAGCAAAGCTAGCCAGAATTTATCTGCTGACATTGTCAGATATTGTCTAGGAAGGGATATGACTCAGCCATGGAGCAGCTCAGCCCAAACGGTCAGGAAGACAAAGGTTTTTCCCTGGGCAACCTGAACTAAGTGAGTCTCACTAACAGGAGAGTTGGAACTAAACGATCCTTAGAGTCCCTTCCAACCAAACCCTCCCAAATGTCTAAATCTCTCCATAGCTTTCTGGTATGGAAGTGGTAACAGATAGGAAAAGTTAGTTCTTATCATTGCACTGGAAAGTTATACCTGAAGAAGCTGAATTCCTGATTTTTAGCAGTAACACTTTACGTATGACCCTTAGAGCCCCACTGAGTGCCAGTGTGGCTCACTAGCTTGTGTTGAGTGGGAGACGCCTTGTTCTGCAGCTGTGGGCAGCAGGTAACTTCAGAATGCAGTTCCTGTAGGTCTCCCACATAGCCCATCATTTCCAGATCTGCCTAAAACAGGCATTCGTTCTGGGGCTGGTTTTGACCCAGCTTATCACAGCAGTAGGAAACTCAAACCATTTAAGAATACTGGCACTGACTTCTCCTTCAGCTGCCTGCTAGGCTCTTTGACCTTTTTTTGGGCATCACACTTCACACATTTTAAGACTTCTAGGGGAAACTGCCCATGCCCTTTCTTTGTCTCAATGCTGCAGGTTGGAAAACTGATCAAGGAAGCTGCTTCTAAAAGCAACCTGAAAAGGGTGACATTAGAGCTCGGAGGAAAAAACCCCTGCATCGTGTGTGCAGATGCAGACTGTAAGTACTGGCTGCTGTGTTTATTTGATGTAAGAGACAATGTGGTGCTCTGTTTGCCTCTGCTGTCCTTTGGCAGTTAGCAGGGCTGCTGTTTGCCACTGCCTCCACCCCAAAGGCTGGAGGAAACCCCTGCTCAAGATCAGGATGGCCTTGTGCTGCACTCCAGCTCTTCTCCAGCATGGGGACCATTCCCATGAAAAATGAGGAGATGGAAGGCTGTAGCTGCAGATGAATCTTGTTTGTGCAATGTCTGCTGTTGTGGTACCTTTTCTTTGGTTTGTGGTACAGCATAGCCCAAGCAAAGTGATGGGGAAAGCAGTTTCCTGGAATATAAGCCCCCCCTCAGGCATTTATATGACAGGAGGATTCCATAGGACCTGATCTAATCCAGCTTACACTTCTATCCTGGAAGCCTGTACAACTCATTTCACGTGGCACACCATAACTGTTGCATTAGTGAGGAACACTAGGAGATGTGTAAACTGTGGCTACCAAAATGATTTGAAATTCTGTTTGGCTTGAGAAAAATACTCTCCACTCTTCTATGTAGCACTGTGGAGACTGAATGTCAGAGGTACTTGTGCCACCTGTTAAGTATTGCAAGGAGCTGGTCTGAGCTGGTTGTGCAACAGAAGGGCACATTGCTTTCTAAACATCAGTGCTAAAATAAGTTTTTGAGAACTTGCATGGTATCTAGGAATCTGCATCTGAATTCCCACTGTGGAGAGAAACTGGTTACTGCCCTCAGTGACTCCTTATGGAAGAAGATATCTGTGGCTGTGGCAAACTAGACTCTAAGACAAAAGACAAGAAAGGGGGTGGAAATAATAAGAGAGCTGGTTTGAGGGCAGCGTGAGGCCCTGTGAGTGCCTTCAGTGGGCGTGGACCATTATCAGCATTTTTTTTAAGAAGGCTTTCAAAAGAGAAATGGGACGAAAAGCAAGTCTGAGAACACTCAAAGGCTGAAGCTGTGCGTGTGGTAACGCTTTTCCCTCCTGGGCTGTGTTGCAGTGGACTTGGCAGTGGAATGTGCCCATCAAGGTGTGTTCTTCAATCAAGGGCAGTGCTGCACAGCTGCCTCACGAGTGTTTGTGGAAGAGCAGATATACCCGGAGTTTGTCAAGCGCAGCGTGGAGTATGCCAAGAAGAGACTTGTTGGAGACCCCTTTGATGCCAGAACTGAGCAAGGGCCCCAGGTAACTGTGTGCCTGAGAGAGCAGTTGTTGTTTGTTTTTTTGGTTGTTTTTGTTTAATTTTCCTTCTGTAAATATTATCCATGTGAAATATAGTCCCAGCAGAAGCCTGTAAGGGTGAGTAATGTATCATGGCTTTATTTTTCTCTCTATTTTAAATATCTATCAATCAAAGCCGTTGAAATGTTATGTTGTAATTTTTTAAACACAAATGTATTTAATTCGCTTCTTATCCAGCATTATGGAAGGGGTTGCCTCCCTGGTACAGTAACACACAGCATGTTGCAGTGAGGAACAGCGATGCACAGATGGGTGCAGCTGCAGGAACAACCATTTCAGCTACTTGGCTGTGTTTGGCTATGCTGGTGATGACAAGTAGTTAAAACCCAGAGATTCCTGAATCCCTGCTTTCCATATCCTCCTCTGCCTTGCTTCTGATCCTTTGGAGAAGTTTCAGCTGAATTAGCAGAAAGAACCATGCCAAGCTGATGTTGCAAACAGTTTTGTCAGTGCTGCCAGAGCCTTCATCTTATTCCTTCCTTCCAAGGCAATCCAAGCTGAAGTCAAGAGCTCTGGAGGAGGATGATCCTTGAGTCAGATCTTCTGCAGGGCCACTGTTTGCTTCCAAAAATAAAGGGAGAATCCCAGAAAGCTATAGCCCAGGCCTCCTGCTCGTAGTATGACACAGATTTTCTTCTTTGATGCTGTATGGGATCCCTCAGAGAAGGGATGACTGTGGGGACATCTGCCTCCCCTTGCCTGGATCTCTGTGCCCATTCACACATGATGCATGCATGGGAGAACTTAAATGTGTGTCCTCTTGAAAGGGGAATAAAATGATGTGCATCTCCAGGTCATGCTGGGGCTGCATCTTTCCCTGTAACTGGCCTGGAAAGAGATTTCAAATTGCTCAGCACTCTTGGGAAAATAATCCCGTGTTGGAACTTGCTTCAGGAAAGATGAGCTGATTCTCAAACAGTTTCAGCATGCTCTCAACTTCCTGTAGGAGCTCTCAGCTCTTTAGACTTGTTAGATTTATATAATACCATCCTAAGACTTACCCAGCTTTTGGTAGCAGTTATTGGCTGCTTATTTCAGTTCATCTATGCCCTTGGTGCTTGCCAGGCTGGCAGAGCACAACACTGCTGTCACTGCTATACACAGAGCTATAATTAAGGGTAGCGGAAAGTACAGAGATTCTGGCCAGGTTGTAAATATGGTCCATATATCCTCTTCTCCTTCTTCTAGCTTACCTGTTACCCTTGTAGCTAGCAGAGATATCACCCCATACACACATACTTGAAATTCTCTGTGTGCAGTTCTCAAGACCGGGATGGGAAAGTGTTGAGAAAGTGGAAGGAAACTGTTAAACCCAAAGCTTTCATGTGGCTCTGGTGCAAAGAAACAACCACTTCCTCTGCAGTTATGGTTGCTCTTCCCTTTATGATGCAATGCACAGAAATTCAAACAGAAGAAAAATAATACCAGCGTCACAAGGGCTTAAAATATTTCTGAAAGCAGCAGAGATTCACACCTGCCCACAAGCTACTGTTGAACTGTAAAGTTTCCAGACTTCTCTGTGCTTGCAGTAACCTGCTGCACTGGGAGGATGGGGATTATTTTAAACTGATGGAGAAGGGAAGAGTCACCAGGAGAAGAAAACATCTTTCTTCATCTTTCTCTTCATTCCCTACCTTAGGACTCAGCTGCCTCAGGTCCAGGTCGTTGTTTTACTCTCCTTCTAGGGGTCAACTTATGCAATGTTACCAAAACCATGCAGAGGCTGCTGTATAGACCTTTCTGGGATGATCACTGGCTTAGATGCTAACTAGGTGGAGGAGCTGGAGCCTGACGATAGGCTGTGGTGTTGGTAGCCCATGGTCCTTTTGGTCCTTCTCCAGCTCCAGGTGCTTTTGGCCAGACAACAGGACCAGGAACTTTGATGCAGAGTTCAGACTGTGTGAAACAGGAGATCCTCTGCAGTCTCACTGTTCAATTAGTGTTCTGTGGAAGCAAACCACTCTGTGGCTGAGCGTACTTCTAAGGAGCTGCTGGGACAGCCTGGAGCAGGGCAGTCAGGGTGATAGGCAGTAGTGTCCAAGAACTTAAAGTTGATGTAAGCTAGTCCTGGAGAATTGGTGCCATTTGCAGCTGCTCCTCCCTATATTGTACTATGCTTATAAGCTAGCTTGAGGAACTGGCTGATTCAGGCCTGAACCAGCCTTTTTGGAAGTGGGAAAGAAACACTTTACTCAGATCAGTTCCCTGATGTGGATTACTGTGCACTGGCATGGATGCTGGTGGCATGGGTGTGGGAAAATACTGTGTCAGCTGCAGTATTGGATTATGCTGTTATAAACTGCACTTCTCTGATCAAATTTAAACAGTATTAAACTTAAATAGAAATGAGGCATGCATCTGATGTGACTTCTTCAAAACTCATGTGTTTCTGACTGTGTGGGCTGGCTGGGATTCAAAGGACACCACAAGAAACCTGAGGGGTGATCAGGACTGTTTGAGTAAAGTGCCAACCTCAAATAACAGACCAAGGGCACTTTTAACTTGGGATTCCTGTGAACTGTGTCATAGGAAATAATAAGGTAAGTCTGCACAGATGACAAGTTAGTTAACCAGGGCATTTAAGAAACTGAACAGCAGAGTGCATTAGATAAGACTGAGGTCCTAGTGGACTAGAGCAGGGATTAAATCAGAATGAGGCTAGGCTAGCTTTGCTGCTGTAAAACCTCCAATGCTGAGGTCTGTGAAGCATGGTCTACAGCAAGAAAATAAGCACTCAAACTGCTGTGTGGCACTTGCTAGCCAGAAACTATTCAGCCCAAGCCCTATTACGTGAATGTTAAGACAGTGAATTCTTTTCTTAGACCGTAGACATTTGTGTATATTAGAATTGAAGCATGAAAGTAGAGCACGTAAGTGGAAAGGGCATGGGCCAATGAGTCTATTGAACACAGTTGTGGGGTTATTTTGTAGGATTACAAATACTGGCTTTGGGAAGGGAGAACCTGCTTCTTACCGTTTTGGCTTGAATGAAACAAGACTTGAAGATTTGGGGGTTCTCAGCATTATGGTGATCTTTAAAAGCCTTTTCTTTTGAATGAGTTGGACAAAAAATAGAATTTGCTCTATCAGATCGTGTGTTTTTAATAGAAGGCAATTCAGAAACCATAAATAATAGTAGAGTATGGGACAGAATTTAAACAAGCTTTGCAAGCTCTAGTTACAATGACAAACAGTTCCACCCTTGCATGTCATTTTTACAAATGTTTTCTTTCCCCAGTGTCTTTTAATCTAACTATAGTTTGCCTTGCAACAAGTTACAGCTGTATAAATATCCTTGTTTTGTTTTCTGTGATGTGAAGTGGATGAACTGGATTGGTCTGGATCACAGACGTGCCAGGATGGAAAGCAGTTGCAGATATTTTCAAATTATTTACATTTGGCAGCTAAGCAACCAGACAAACAGACAATATGCACGACACCTGCCAAACTCTGTGACACCCTGCGTCCTACACGAGGGCACGAATTTCCTCATGCAGTGGCATGCATCAAGTGTTTTCTTGGGTAGCACCTTAACGCACGAGGGAAAGTGGGCACTCAGTACAAGCAGTCCACAGTGCATGAGATACGCACATCTGTGTGACAGGAGATGTACTGTTCTCTGTTTTCACTGTACCAGAAGCGCCCCAAGGACACCCTCCTGAAGCTTTGATATTTGTCTAAAAGCATAAAAACTTGGATTGCGTGTGGCCAGGATTAACAAGGGACAGGATATAGTCTGTAATCTGGAGGAGTCAAATGTGAAATGCTCCATGTAAACAGACCCAGCTGGCAACTGGCCCTGCCAAAATTAAAACAGATGTCTAGGGAGGAGCACCGAACCAGTACAAGCATTTGGTGATAACTGGCATTCAGAATAACCTCCCAGGCTGCCAGGCAACCATGAGCCAGTGGCAGAGTCTTGTATTTAATTAACTGCCATGGATTTGTTGGTTTTTGTGTTAGTTTTATGGTTTTTTAACATCTTCATAAGTATTTTGCCATCTGCAGCGTGCTGTAATAAGGCGTAGCGTTGCTTAATTATGCATCTTTGCATAGCCACATCCATTTGTTTGAAACCTGACTATACTATTCTATGATTCTGTACCTCCAGTGCAGTGTTGCATGCTGAGCATGTCCTGGTCACAAGTGCTGTGGGCTCCTGCATGTGGCCTCTGTGCTAATGAAGTGATGTCTCCTGCCAGTTCAGAGAACCAGAAGATGCTGTGATGCTGCTGGTCTTTGAGATCCTTGAAAGATGATTCTATTGTTAAAAGCAGAATGCAGTGCAACTGCACTGCACTGAAGTCGTCCCAGTAGTAGGGATCTTTGTGGCTTTTCATGCAGTGGATAATGAAGAAGTGGCACAGTAATAATGAAGTCACTACTGCCTGCTTTCTTTTTGTGTCTGACAGATTGACCAAAAGCAGTTTGATAAGATCCTGGAGCTGATAGAAAGTGGGAAGAAAGAAGGTGCTAAGCTGGAGTGTGGTGGTCTTGCCATTGAAGACAGAGGCCTGTTTATAAAACCCACTGTGTTTTCAGAGGTCACTGACAACATGCGTATCGCCAAAGAAGAGGTACAGTACAAGTCATTTGAACCTTTAGATGCATTTTCTCCTGTGAATGGGAAGATGGCTGTAAAAAAGATGTGCGGACACAGTTTGAAGTGAAAAACTGAAAGGAGAATAGAAATCTCACGTATTACCTAACACAGCATCCTAAAAACAGTCAAATCTGTATTCTGCTAATGGAGCAAGGTGAGCTTCAATCTAGGGTAGCAAAGGGCTGAAGGTGGGGATGTGAGAGGAGGAAAAGAGCAGCACAGGCAAAAACACTGTCTAAATATTTTAGCAGTGTTTTGTCTGTTTGCACAATTAATGGGGTGTCTGCTTGCCAGCCATTTCTGATGCATTGCTGCTTTTCCTCATTTTATTGCCTTTCCCCAAAGGAAAACAATAGCCTTGTGAGTGTACTCACTGTGCAGTAACAAGTCCGTGGTGGCTAACACTGCCCTAAAGCTTTCAGATCTCATTTCCAGACCACTTGATGTAACACAGAATGTAAGCAAATGCCTCACCTAGATACAGCTGCTATGAATAGTGGTGTAAGTGGTTTCTGACAGAATCCATGACTTTAAAGCTCAGTAAAAATAACTGAGCTGCTGTTAGGCTGGAGCAATTCTGCATTGTCTTTGCCTCATAGTTTGAAAGGTTTCCTAAAGACAGGCAGATACTGCTACTCTGTACAGACTGTGCTGTGTGCTCTTCTGCACCTCCTGCTGAATGGACTTGAAATTGCTCAGCACTGTTACAGGCTGATCCCCAGTGACAGAGGAGAATACAACGGGTGTTCTTGCTCCACTGCTTCGTAAAAAGGAGCTGCTTTATGGTAGGAAAGTGGAACAAGAACTCAGGGCATGCAGCTGGTGAGGAGGGAAGGAAGGACCCTGCTACACTGCCACTGAAAACCATTTTTCAATTAGTGTTAGCATCTGAAATAATCTCAGATTCACTTCCCATGGTGAAATCCCCTGAGACCAGTTATTTTTTTCCAATTTGGAAATATGGTTGAAGCCAGCAAGATGCAGATCTGACAGACTGACTTCCATTATTCATAAGCAGAAAAATTGAACAGGCTGCACGTAATTAGATCCTGTGATATTCCTTTGAAATGTAGTTAATTTATTTTTCGTCATGTTCCCCAGTGGAAAATAAGTTGATGCTGAAGTCCAACTGGCCCTCCAAGGAACCTGGGGAAGATATCAGTCAGTCTGGGCATGAGTTGCATTCTAAAAATAGAGGGAAAGAAAAGCTGAAAATCCCATGACAGGCCTTTTTGTAATGAACTGACTCCAGATCCCAAGCTGTGATTCATGAGGCTTATTCAGTTTCATTCATATGTGGTTTAGTTGCAAATACGTGTTTCTTACCTAGGAACAAGGCTACAGTTCAACACCTGGATCTTCCAAAAGGAAGGAAAGACTTGGGAACGCTTGTAGGTGCCTGAAGGCCAGGTACATTCCTGGACTGGCCCTCAGGCTGGCACAAGTGAGACTTTCTCTCACCTTTGATGGAGGATTATTGCATTGCAAGGCTATGCCAGCCAGAATGGTGCCTACCTTCAGGACTGTGCTTGATGGGGGACTCCATCCCAGAAATGGGAAGTATAGTGTGTGCTGGCAGCTTTTATACTGACAACTTGTGATGCCAAGTTTCTGGTCAAACACATCCTTCAGAAATGCACTGTGTGCAAATTAACTGCACACACTGGCAAAAGGGAAGTTAAAGAAAACTTGCAACGCTTGGAGTACACTCATAGCTTTATGCCTTTTTGAAACTTGTCCAGATCTGACTCTGCTTATTGTGATTTTTGAAGCTCATCTGCTAGCTGTGGCTTTTAGCATTTATTAACCACCACAGCACATCACCGTATTTTCTTTGAATTCAGTTTAATTAGTAGTTTTTAAAAGAGTCTTCTAGTGAATTCTCGAAGGCTGTGAAATGTATATAATGTTTCAATTGTGTTATCCAAACAGAGCTTCTGATTGCTTCAAAGTTACCACGAGTAGAAAAGGCTTTCTTATACTAACATTTAATTGATGTGCAGATTTTTGGGCCAGTTCAGCCTATTATGAAGTTCAAGAGTATAGAAGAGGTCATAAGAAGAGCCAACAATACCGAGTATGGACTCACAGCTGCAGTGTTCACAAAGAACCTGGACAGAGCATTAACATTAGCTTCTGCTTTGCAGTCGGGAACTGTCTGGTAAGCAGGATGGAATATGAGTTTAACCTGGTGTTTTGTTTGCTGGGAATGAGGAGGGCTGTATAATTTGGATCACAGGTTGCAAGTGCTGGAGGTCACATTCATGAGTCTCTTTAGTTCTTGATGTTTTGCTCGAAGGCAATGTCCATTTATCAGACTAAAGTGGTGAGGACCACACAGTCTGGCATGAAATAGCACGTTTGTTAATTCAGTCACTGTACTTCTTCACTTCTGGATAACTCAGAAAATGAAGGAGTTTTACCAAGTTCCACCAGACATGATGTCTTCCAAAACCATGCATGTAGAAAAAAAGCAGCTCATGATCTTAAGGCAGCATCAGAAGGGGTCTTGCACAAATCAGTACAGGCAGTAGATGGCATCGTACCACTGTCAGAAAGATAAGTAAGTATTTTTTGCTTGCAACATTTCTTATATTGAAACCATTTTAAAGATGGAATACTGTTTTTTTAATTTTTTTTCCCCAATAAAGGCAGGAATGTGATCTGGTGTCTGATTCTATGCATGCAGAGGAATGATTTCAGGGATTTGTGCCAGAAGAATCTACCTCTTTGTACATATGCTGTACATACATGAAGGTGCAGTCCTACAGCACCAAGCCGTACCTGGCTCTCTTCAGTCATTTCATCTCACTGGGTTGCTGAGGAAGTATCTGCATTAGCTCTTTCTATGCAGTGCCTATTAGAACTGGGTAGAAGAACTTCTGTTTTACTGCAAAACAAATGTCTAATGCAGGCTAACTTCTTCTCTGTACCTGGAAGTGGGTGGTGAGCATTTAGACAGCTTTTGCAGTAAATGTGTTTATTTTAGGATCACAGAATGGCTTAGGTGGGAAGGAACCTTAAGGATCATCTAGTTCCAGCCCCAACTGTGCTTCACTACAATAGGAGCCAGGCTGGGCTTTCAGTTACCTTTAAGCACAACTCTAAACAAGCAAAAAATCCAGCTCAAGCGTGAATGTCTGAGCCATTAGAGGTTGGGAAGTTGAGATATGGGGCAGACTCAGAGCACCACTCAAATGTTCCTGTAGCAAAATAAGATTTTATTGCTAAAATCTGATTTCTCAAGTAAATGGACTGTATAAAGAGAGAACTGACAGGCTTCAGCCTTTTTTTATAACATTGTCATCACCTTGCTTCTCCTTGGTGTTGTCTCTTTACAATTGATGTTTTCATTGTAGGATCAACTGTTACAATGCTCTGTATGCACAGGCTCCTTTTGGTGGCTTTAAAATGTCAGGAAACGGCAGAGAACTGTAAGTTTTGTTCAGTATTTTATTTGGCGATGGTAAATGCAGTAATGATTGTGATTTGGTGAAAATATTGCTGAATTTGCTTTTAAACCATCAGGCTTACAGCGTGCTGTGCAGGTTGGTGCTAGGCCAGTACAGCATGGATAGGAAGCACAGCTATGGGGGCCTTCAGGGTTACCTTCACCTGCTTTGTAAAATCTTAATGACAGTAAGTTCCACTTGCAAGCCTTTTTGCTTCCTGGTGTGGTTATTTCTTCTATGACTTATCAGAATAGCATTCAGTTTTCACTAGTCTGAGAGTCATAAGATGTCATCCTGTGAGTTGGCCAGAAGCATTCAAAGCTTCTTCTGCGACGGTGTAGCTGTATGTATGTGAATGTATGTCATGATTATTAGACACAGTGAGCCAAAATGGTATCTTGTGCAAGTTCACATCTGATTTTAGTGGCCTCAAGCAGTGTCTACAGCAGCTGTTGATCTGTGTCTATGATGCACTTGTGCAGAAACCTCTTAAGGAAGTGCACATTAATGTGCTACAATTGTTTGTCACTCTCTCTCTTCTTTTCCAGTGGTGAATATGCTTTGGCAGAATATACAGAAGTGAAAACAGTCACCATTAAACTGTCCCAGAAGAGTCCATGAAAACAGGAGGCCTAAAAATGCTGACATTCTGAATGTGACACACTGGGGACGTGTTCAGAGCAGGTGGGAGGGGAGGGGTAGGAAAGAAAATGGAAATGCCTAACTTTATTCCTCTAGAATCACTGAATCTACTGGACTCCATTTTGTCAACTGGCTCTCTGAAAACTGATTTAACTGACCCTACTGGCAGCATAGCACACACTTGTGCTGTACGAGTCCCTGGCTTAACACTCGTCTGCTACCTGTGTCTGAAATACTCATCAGTCACAGTGCTAGCAGGACTTCTGCTTTCAAACTGTACCCCTAAAGGACCTGAACATCAGTGGCATGTTAAAGAGACTTCTGGTACCATTACCATTGGGTTTCACTTGGTATGAATGGACTTGTGTGGTAGGGCTAATACAACTGACATTGATGGAGTTTGTGTGAAGGCTGCAGCTGGAGTTTTAGATGGGAGTGCAAGCTTTCGTGGAAGGATCTGCAAAGAAATGTTGTTTGGAAGAGCTAGCTTGGTCTCTCTAATTATACATGCATCTTCCACGCTGGTGATATTCTAGCCCTGAATGAAATTGATGGGAGTTTCTTAGAGGACTCCTTTGGGGCCAGCATGTCACCTGACAGAGCTAAACTTTAAGGTGTCCTTTGAACCTGATGTTTTGGTGTGCACACATCATACATGCTGTAAATGCAAGTTACAGACTTGCTAGCTCTTCTGGCTCCGACTGAGTCACAATTGTATCTCATACCTTCACTATAGCACTTTTTGCAAGAGGATTTTGCACTGTACTTACCGTGATGATACAAAGTTGAATTCTAAACATGTAGCATGGTAGATACCCCATGGAAAACACCCCATGCCACTCCTGACCTGGGAGAGGGAGCAGGAGAGCTGCAAGAGGCTGTCCTCCTCACTCTTTCGCTGTAACTGTGTGAACATCTCTTCATTTTTTGAGCCAGAGCTATCATTGTGAGAGTAAAACTTAAGTTCTTCTCACTGCTTCTTTATCCCTTGTGAATGTAGCTTAAAATGGATTTCTGGAAGTACAGTATAAAAAGGCAGGTGCTCCTAAGCCCATACCGGACATTAAGCATGTAGGTGTACAAATGAGTTAGCCTGGAATAAGCTATGGCTGGACTTACGTGTGTCAGCACTTGGCAGTAAGTGTTCTCATCCCATAGCTGTTCCTTCACTGAGGAATAAACTGCCATGAATTGTCTGTAGCTTACAGCTGTGTAGGCATGCACGTCCATGAGTAGCGCCCATGGAGTGGCTGTCACACCAAGTTCGTGCCTTAGAATCTCCTGCAGTCATTTCTTTTCATGCCCAGATGTTGCTTACTACAAGGTTACTGAAAGTAATTAAATTGAGAAACCAGTTCCTGGCTTCATCACTTTCCTGATTGAGTACTGGAGAACCACTGACAAACATACGAGAAGCTCCATGCCTGCAGGAGCTGCAGGTAAGCAGGATTCAGTGGTGTCAGCTGGTTAGGAAGTTCATCTGATCTTGCTAGGCTCATCCTCTGAAAGCCAAGGGATGCAGGTTCCTTATGGAACGTGGACAGTTCTCCACGGAGCGCTGGTGAGGACTTGCTTGGAGTTTTCTGGATGACAGGGCTTGAAGCAGAAATGAAGGTCTAACTTCTGTTCTGTGATACAAGCAAGATCTTAACCAGTAACTTCTGTGATCAGAGAGGCGGCTGTCAGTAAGGAGTTCAATTGCACGAGTGGATGTTTTTCGGAAGGAGGAAGGAAGGTGGGTGATGGTAAGTTAAGGGAAAAGTTTGCATGAGCCTGAACTTCCTTATTAGTTTGCACTTCAACACTGCTTAATTCCTCAGACGACACACCTCCAGCAGCCGCGTGCATCTGAGTGCCCGTCCTCCCATGGCGGTGTGAGGCGGGCACGGCTCCCATCCAACAAAGGAATGACCTCCCTTACCCCACCAAAAGCCAAATGGGAACATTGTAAATAAGCTTCTATTTTTGTAACACACTTAAAGCTCAAACGTCTTCTCAGACAAACGTTTTACTTTTGCCTACCGGATGGTTTGCTGGGGCTGCAGTCAGGCAGGATGGAGGTAAGGCAAACAGTAAAAGGCTGGTTATCCTGATGTATCTCTGTATTCACTTTTGATTAACAGTGGTCGATACTGAAATCATTTGAAGTTCTTACAGTCCTAATATTCTGGCTTTATATGTATAATATATATTGCAACTTCTCTTTTTCCCATATCAAGTTAAAAGTCAGCGTATCTCTTATTGTATAAATCAGGGTTTGACTCTACACACTGAATTTCCTAAATTATATAACACTAGACACTAACTTTAAAACAACCCCTTAGAGGGTATATATGTATTCTTCCATTGCACAGTAAGGCTTTCATGAAATACTACTTTATAAAAAAAGAAAAAAAACACCTATATTTATAAATTAGGATACAGTTAATCTAATGTATTTTTATAGCCAAGGGTACATGAAAATGCTATGTTTAAACTCCTTGTATATATTTAGACCGTGGGTATCTTTTTGTAATAGTTCTTGTTCCTAATAAATGTTTAACTTTGTGAAATAGTTTCTGCATGCTGCATACTGATGTGGCTCAAAGTAAGAAGGAGGAGTGGGAAGCTTCTATTGACTGCACACTGAAGAGGTTAAGGCTTCACGCTTGTGGAACAGAATGGCACCGTGCTGTTGGTTGCAGGGGGTTCTTCCCAGAACAGCCTGGTGTCTGTTTGCATGGTTCAGTGACCCAGCAGTATTCCCCATACAGAAGTGTTGCAGTGGGTTCACACGGTGCAATGTGATTTCCAGGTGCCCTTTCCATGCAGCAGGACTGAACGTGGAGTGTGTGTGTGTGTGTACATGGAGGTTCTGTATTGCACTGGGGGACTGTGAAGGCTTCACAACTCGGCTTCACTTCTGCAATTGGTGACGAATTGTGTGCTCTAAAAAAGGCAGGGGAAACGAAGTGCTGAAGCGTGGTCAGCTCTACAAATAAAAGCTGGGTTGAGTGGCTGTTAGCTTAGCCTCTGAGCAGTCACTCTTGAAAGCTGTGCCACTTGCAGTAAGCGGAGAGGGGAGAAGAACTGCAGCTGGCAAGGGCAAGCAAGGCTCCTTCCAGTGCAAAGTGGGATGGATCCTTTATGCCTTCTGAGATGGGCCTCCAGAGGGAGAATCTGAGGGCACTGCGGACCATGCTGCCAGATGGGGCTTCCTGAAACCCAGCCACTGTTGTATGACCGCCCCATGATGAGACATTCCTGTCTTATCTCCCTTATCTGCAGAGGAGACAGAGCAAGAACATACCATCGTTTTTAACACTCTTCATATCTGATCATAGAATCATAGAATGGCCTGTGTTGAAAAGGACCCCAAAGATCATGTAGTTTTCAACCCCCCTGCCACAGGAGGGGTCACCAACCACCAGACCAGTGAGAATAGATACAAACACCTACCATCACCCTACATACACTGAGCCAAGTCCCATCGATTTTCCGCTCGGTAATAGCATCACTCAGGAGCTCTGCGGCCAAACAGGAGAAGGGAGAAGCATGGAGATAAAAAGGGACTGTTGTGAGTGATGTAAGCGATGGAGTTATGAGTAAAGCCAGGAAGGTCCGTTGGGTGGGGAAGATAAAGCCGTACTATCGCGCAGTGAAAGCCGGTGCGGTCCCAGGCGATGCGGGGCGCTGCGGTGGGCAGGGATGCGCGCACCGCCCGTGTGGGCTGCGGCGCGGCGCCCCGGCGGGAGGCAGGGGGCGATGCTGCTGTGTTTTTCCGGAGAGGAGCAGCTCCGGGATCCGGGGAAGGAGCCTCTTTCAGAAAACAGATCTCGGGTTGGGCCGGGCCTCGGGCACAGATCCGAGCAGCAAAGCACCCGCACGGCTGGGAGATGGCGGTGCGGCCCCTCCGCCTCCGGTGTCCAATGTTTCCTGAAAAAGAACGCACAAAACTAAAGCGGTGTGAGCACGAGTAGGGCGAGCCCAGGGAGAGGGAGGACACCGAATGATGGATGTGGGGAACGAGCCCGGCAGAGGGGCAGCCCCGCGGTCCCCGCTGTGCCCCACGGCGGGGAAGGGCGCTGAGGGGCGCTCCCAGCCGGGCCGCCCCGAGCAGCCAACGGGGTTCCGGGCGAGACGCGGCCCCGACCGCGCCCTGACCGCGGCTCCCGGGCGGGCCCAGCCGGGGCCGGTGGCGGAGGAGGCGCCGCGCGGCTGCCCCGCTCCTTTTCCTTTCTTCCTCCCTCCGCCTCCCGCGCCGCACAGCGAGGCGGGCGGGCGGCCGGCGCCGGAGGAGGAGGCGGTCGGTGGCCGCGGAGAGCCGCCAGCGCCGGGACGCGAGAGGTACGGCTGCCCGTGCCACAGCGCAACCCCGGCTGCGCGGCGGGTGGAGGGGGGGAGGCTTTCTGTGCGGAGAGAAGCGGGGAACGAGCTTCAGAAAAAAAGTTGGGAGCGAAGTTGTGGAGCGAGCGGGGGCGGCGGGCGCTGCGTGTGCTCGGCGCGGGGCGGCGGCGGAGCGGGAGCTGTGCGGGGCGGCTCCGCGCTGTCACCCCGCGCTGCTTCAGCCTCCCCAGGAGTTGGGGGCAACGTGGGGCTCGCATTGCTGGCTGGGATCGATGGTCCCGCTTCCTGGTGAGTTGTACGCACCGAGCGCCTTGCTTCTCGCTCTCCGTCCTGCGATCTGCCGTGCTTTTTCCGTGGTTGTTCCCTGTGGGGCTGCACATTAGCAAAACGCGGTGACGGAGTCTCAGGAGAGGCGTTGGGGCTACATGTGATGGGATTGCAGCCCTCCCCCAGCTGTGTTCTCGTGCTCTTTCTCCTGTGTGGCATTCTGCAGAGCTCAGAGGACCCACGCAGCACCGTTTTTCCGGGAGTTCTCTCTCCCTGCATCAAATCAAGACGTGGTATTTGCACTTGTTACAGCTGGGTGCATCTTGCTTAAGGTAAAAGCGCTGTGGGGGTGTTTTTAGTAGACACAGAGGCCCTGAAATACGGAAATAGAGCGGTGCACTGACAGCTCAACGCTTGCTGCCATAGCTGCAGCTAAAGGGAACTGATGATCGAAATTGTGCTATTGCTTTTCCTTTTGCTGTATGTGAAGAACATATATTCATCCCCTCCTTATGAAAGTTTCCCAACTCAGCCCCTTACAGGTGCCTGAATTGCACTTCGATGTATGGAGGGCGTGATGCTGGGCTGTGTGCACACCTGTGTCCATTTGGAGTTAGGGCTGTTCAGCTGTGGGATGGGTGTGAAGGTGCCTGCATGCAGCCCTCTCCCTTTTCTTGTGATCACCCAAATCATTTTCCCCATCTTTGAGAAGCTCCCAAGCACCAAACCGCAGCCTGCGGCTTCGCCCGTTGCCCAGCTCTGAGCTGTGCATCCCACTGCCAGGCACCACGAAGTAGGGGTTGTCAGAAGCTGAGTTGTGCTGTAAGTGCACCTAAAACTCAAACGCTTGCCTGGAAACAGCTGATGAAGCATTCAGTGATTTTTTTTTGACACTTGGTTTGTGGTTAAAACGCTGTGTACGCAGTGAGGAAGGAGCGGGCAGCTTTTGGGTGGTGGTGGTGGATCAGTGACCCCATCCCCAGCTCAGGAAGCCATCCACACACCTGGGTCCTGCTTACCAAACCAGGAGGTGCGTTGTGTGTTTTGTTCAATGAGAGCTTCTGGTCCAAACCTCAGCATCGCACAGCAGATATGAGAAAATCTAATGAGGGTCAAAGGTGAAAAAGGTCACTGTGTTGAATCTGAGAAGTGTTTGCAGACCAAAACTGAAAGCAGAAAATGAAGGAGCGCTGGTGTCGGCTGGGTACAGACTGCAGAGTCAGCCCTTGTCTTTAATCTCTGTGGAATAGGCATGGAAAGGGAAAATGTTACAGGTGTGCAGACTGAAAGAGGTGAGAAGGCAGAAATGCCCTGGGAGGCACCTGAGCTGTGTGCAGCCAGCAGTAGCCAGCATGAGAGCTCCTAAGCTTGGTCTGCATGCAGGATGCATTTCGAGAAGCTGTTTGGAGAGCGCTGGACTTCTCTCAAAGGAGTGGGCAGAGAAGCTGCTGTGTCTCTTTGAGCTCTCTTCTTTCTGTAGAGGATTCTCAGTGACCACATCAGTGTTTTCCAGCTTCTCACACCAGAGCTGCAGTCGTTGTGGGTGGGAAAGGTTCTGAGGTTGCCTTTAGGATTTTTGCAGCTGCGTTTCATTGTTTCAGCCCTCTGCCTTCATCACAGAGCTTGTGGGGAATGTGGAGCTGCAGCTGTGACCCTTTGCCCACCCCACGTATCCTCAACCCAAAGACACAGCAGCTTTGGTGGAGGAAAACTGGGAGCAGTAGTGGAGGTGTTGTTGGTTTCCCCTCTTAATTCACGCTGTGCTCTTAATGAAGCTATTATGAAAATCATTGCCTTCACATTTGCATAGTGCATTTCTTCAAAGCAGCATTTGGGCAGCTATGTTGGAGTGCACAGGGATACGCTTCTTGCAGTATCAACACCGCAATGATTAATTTGTTCAGCTGTTGATTTTCAACCAGGGTAAACGATGCTCCATCAGGACGGCGTTTGGTAGCGGCCGCTCTGCCCTGCATTTAGCTGACATTCAGCTTTGACAACGCTCAGTCGGAGGTGCTGCAGAAAGTTTGCTCTGTTGGATCCTCACCACTGAGACCCAGAATGTACTGGTGCGTGGGGACGGAGGAATCCGCTGTTTCCAGAGAGAGCAACATGGATCCACAGAACGGTAATGGGGCAGCTCTTCCTGCACGGATGGGGAGCGGGAGGCTTCAGGAGAATCACAGGGTTTGAAAATCATGATCATCTAGTTCCGTCCCCCCCTAACTATGTGCAGGGTGGCCAACCACTAGGCCAGGCTGCCCAGAGAACTCGCATTGCAATGAGTGTTGGATATATGAAAGATCTATCGGTGCACTGAGCCTTATTAGAAAGGCTTGATTATTAGAGCCATATTAGAAAGGCTGCAGTTCAGAGCGAGGGGTTTTACTTGCAAGGAGAGCGATGTTGGGTTGTTTGTGTGGTAAGAATAGATTTCTTGGAAGAGAAGTTTTCTCCCAGGGCCTGTGGGATTAGTCAATATGTGCATCGTGTCTCGGCAGCTCCCAAATATGTTTTACAGGATCTGTGCTTTTTCAGCGTGTGAATGCAAATATGTTCCCAGACGCTGTGGCAGTGTGTATTCGGGGTAGGAGAGCTGCTAAAATCAGAGCATCGCTTCCCAGGCTGAACGGGTGCTGCTCCAGTTCTGCTGTCAGCGTCAGGGACTGCAGTGATTTACTGCTGGGGCGGATGGGGAGCTCTGCGTTTATGTAATATAGTAGATGCGTGGGTGGAAATGTCTCTGTAGGAAGGGACATATGCTTCAGGTTGTTTCCTTTTTGTTACTTTTTTTTTTCCCCTTTTTTAAAAAATTTTGGCCTATTTTTCTCACTGGAACCCTCAGTTCCCGGGCGCTGCTGCCCTTCTCTGAGCCAAAACCCAGCTATGTTTCTGCACTGAGGATCAGCCTTCTGCTCATTGTGTAACGGTGTTCCCCCCTTGCAACAAATGCTTCATTAGGAGGCAGCATCTGCGTGCTGCGTGTGGGATGAAGGTGTGTTTGACGCTTTGTACTGAGTAAGCAGGCTTCGATAGGAGCTAATGCATTTGCAGCCCTATTTTGGGTTTTATCAGCAACGATGAAGCAAGACCTGATACTTGATTCAGAGTCCTCCTCCTCTTGCTTGAAGACATTCCTCACCAGCGTCACAGGGAGCTCTGGGAACTCTTCCCTTCCTCCGTACGTATTCTGCTTATTCCTTAAGCCTTATTTTGCTTAGTTTGGTTAATTAGCACTGCATCTTTCTGTAATACTCAGTAACGGAACGTTTCTGATTATCTTTAAAATAGTTGGCTTCTGTCACCTGCATTTCTCTCTGGAGGAAATATCTCCAGTTGAATACTGAGCAGTGTGAAGCATCCTTCACGAGAAGGGTTTTAATCTGTGCCAAGTGTTAAGAACTGCTAATGCTTTTATTCTGCAGTGGTGATTTGACAAGTTTTTCTTGCTGTTTAAAGATACAGCAAAGAAGCAAATCAGCGTGTGAGCGAATAATGAGAAAAGGGTATATGTGAATTTCTGCACTGGGAATTCAGTTCTTCTTCTGAGAACATTCCTGTGTCTTTCTGTTACATAAATTCAGTCGGTTAAACTGGAGGCACGCAGATCTCATCGCTGTAACTCTTCTGCTCTGACGCGCGTGGATTATTTCATTTGATGAGCAGTTTGGGAGTACTGGCAGAGCGATCCCAGGAGAGCAGGAGATCTGTGCTGCCTGCTCCGTCTGCTCTTTGTGAGCGTACTGTATGTGTTTGAACTCATTTTTGTTTGGGGATTCTTTGGGTCCTGCCAAGAATAATTGTCATTATCTAGCTGGCCCGCTGGCTGGTCCTCGTTCTGCCTTTGGATCCTGTTACACAACTTGAATGCAGGAATGCAGTGACTCATTCAGCTTCCACTATTGAATCTATTGTTTACATGCATCTATTACCAACCTGGATGCAGCCTCCTGCTGCCATCGAACCGCAGGGAAGGGGAGTGAGGTCACAGATATTTAATGCTGAGGACCCTATTTGTGCCCCAAGTCTGCTTTTGGGCAGGATGTGTGAGTATATTCCAGCAGGTTGTATATACAGCCCATCCCTGGTATTATATGAAAGCCTTAAGGCTTTAGGGCTTTTTATCCCTGACAGCTATGCGTGTGGTCAGGTCTTCACAGGGACAACCTGCAGCATCACCAACTCAAGCAAGCAAATGTAACATATGATAAGGTGTGCTCACCTTGCTGCATCCACACCTCCCTCTGCTATCCCACATGGCTGCAGCAGCAATCCTGCCTGCATCCCAGCTTCCCACCAGCAGCCGTGGTCTTCAACCAGACCTGAGCAGCCTCAAGGATGCTGCTGGGCTCCTCTTGTGGCTGCAGTGTGGAGTGATGCTCCATTTATGGAGCTCTTCAAACCTAGCTTCCCCTCTCTGGATTTGTTCTTGTAATCTGAATGAAAAAGAGAGAAGGCCAGCAGAGGTACGGGGTGGCTGCAGGCTCTCCTGAAGCAGAGTGGCTTTATTTTAACTGAGTTAAAGAGCTCTGCGTAATACAGTGGAGGTGACGTAACGTGGTTCTGGAAGGAGATACAAAGGAAGCCCATAGAAATTTTGCAACTAGCATTTTATTCTCATACGAGTTTGTAGGAAACAGTTCAGCAAAGGTGTAGAAAAGCAATAACCGCCTTCTGAAATGCAAGAATAGTTCTGTTAGAGGGCTCATCTCTCTCCTACTGAGAATCCTCATTGGAGTCCCAGGGTGTTTGTGTGCCTTTTGTGTGCTGGGACTGGATTACCTTCCAGACACGGCAGAGGGTGTCTCTTCTCTCTGCTGACTCTGGAGATGAGTCCTGAAGAGGTGTGCTGTATTGTAATGCGGGTTGTGTTGCACAGTGTGGGACAGTGGTGCCAGTGCTTCCCAAAGGCACAGGGCTTTGTGCTTGGTCTGAAAGAGGGGACCCTTGGTGGCGGTGCAGCAGCCCTCCAGCACTGGTGAGAAGAGCTTTGCTGGGAGAGCTGAAGGGCCATTCTGACAGGAAGCACTGCTCTGCCAACCCTGTAGCTCCACATGGGAAGTTTCACAAGGGACTGAATGGCGACAGCTCAGGGTTAAGTAATGGTGAATTAGGATGTGTTTGAAACTGGCTGTCCCCCTGGGACAGTGTCTTCTTGCAGGAGCTAGCAGCATCACCTGAGTCTGCTGCAGCAGTGTGGGAGCAAGGAGGAGCAGGAGGATATCTGGGATGCATGCAGAGCATTGAGACCTGCAAAGCGTGCTGGCTGCTTGAGCTTCTGTACAGCAAGCACTGTGGGCTCCCTGTTTTTCTTCCTGCTTGTTAAACTGTGAGTTAATTTGAGTCCAAAAAGTGAATTGAAAGTATTCTTACAAGCGAAAAAACACAACAGCAGGGGGAGGGTTTGTGGGCAAAAAATAGATCAGATATTGATGTGAGCTGGCCTTACTAATGCCCTGCAGAAGGAGAAGTAGGAAATGCTGTGCAGGAATAGGAAGTACGCTGGTGAAGTGGCAATAGGCTTGTATTTTTAAACACATTTAAATACACACTTCATACAGAAGTGGTGAAATCTCACATGGGACCAAATGCTGACGTGGAAGGGCAGCCTGCAGCTGAAAGCTCCTGTGGTGCAGCCTGCTCTGCAACCAGCCTGTAGCACAGCCACGTGTCGCACCAAAATGGCAGTGAATGCAGGGATGTGTACAATTAGGTGCCCAATTTAAGACACTCTGAACTGGTTTTTCAGCATCTGGATGCTGTTCTCCAGGAGCATCCCCCAGAATATGTTCCTTATTTTGAATCAGAGGCATCTGAAAAAGCTGTTTGCTTTGGGAAATGGGTTCTTTGTGCTTGCAGGTGCTGTGCCAGCCTGGAGTCAAGGGGATGTAAGGGAGCACTGAGTGGTGGCAGCTCCAGGTTTCTCCCAGTGAGTGCTGTAACTTCAGGGCTGGAGCAAGAAGGGAAGCGCTGCTGGGAACGCCAGTGGTGTGGCACAGACCTCAGGAAGCCAGCTGGGCAGAGTCCAGCCTGAAAGCCAGCTTGAATTACAGGCAGTAGTGGAACACTGATCTTTATCTGAGCTATGCGTGGCTTTATCTGTTGCTTTACAGCTTTATTTTTCCAACTTCCAGTTAAAATTTACCGGCTGTGTGTTATGCTGACATGGAACTGAAGACAGCTCTGTCAAAACGCCAAGAAAAAAAGCAAAGATAGGGTGATAAGGGAAGAAAATCCTTTGCACTTACAACCTGTGCACAGGAGCTCCCTGTCTATGGCTGCGTTGCTCTCAGGTGAGGTTGGCACTGTGGTCATGGCCTGAACTGCTGTACTCTGTTTCAGTGGGAAAAAGCAATTGATAGCATTCACACCGACTCAGTCTTTACCAGGCCTGTAATTGATTTATTGTTTTGCCAGTGATGCTGCAGGTAATTTTATACTTACATTAAAGGAAGTGCTATGATTTTTTTTTCATCCTCTCTGAAGCCTTTGGGGGCCTTATCTAAAACCCATCAAGTCTCTGTGCTGATATAACTGGCTCTGGGCCCGACCTGCAGGAATCCTTAGAGCATTAAGGCTGCAGTTTGTTTGATTTCCATCTCTCTGATCAATAACCGGGCTGCCAGGGCTGTGCATGGCAGAAGGCAGCTAACATAGGGAATGTCTGCATGGTAGATGAGGGTGTCGGGAGATGGGTTTGATGCCAGTGAGCTCTCAGTCTGCTGTATAGGTGAGTTCTGTCCTTTATTAGGTCCCATCCTGGATTTTAAATGGAATTCATGGAGTCATAGAATGGCTTAGGTTGGAAGGGACCTCAAAGATCATCAAGCTCCGCTCCATGCCGCATGCAGGGCCGCCAGCTTCCATATCTAATGCTAGACCGGGCTGCCCAGGGCCCCATCCAACCCGGCCTTGAACACCTCCAGGGATGGAGCACCCACAGCCTCTCTGGGCAGCCTGTTAGGGTTAGGAGTGATGTTAGGAGTTAGGCTGATATTTAATTCCCTTCCTTAATCAGAGTCTGTGCGCTCATTAATGGGTCAGCGATTTTGCATGGTTATGTAAAACCACAGCAGAGCCCTTTCATAGAGGTGCCGGTTGTTTCACCATAACCATGTGTCCATGAAGACCTTTCCCCTTCAGCCCTCCTGCAGTCGGAGGGGATCTGTGGTGGGAGCTGCAGAGTGGTTTAAATTGCTCTGTAATGCTCCAAATGTGGCAAGCATGAAGGCTGGCATTTCAGGCACTGCTGGGGCGGCTCTGTCCCGCTCTTTCCGCTGCTCCGTTTCTGTGCGTAGCTGAAAATCATGGAAAAAGAATGAACTGAGGCAGTGATTCAAAGGAGAAGTTGGGATAAATTTAGCTCAAATATTCTCGGTATGTTTGTGGTCGCTGTGGAAATTACATCATTGCTTGTTTTAATGATCAGAATATCGCTTGGAAAGCTGGCACGGCTACCCGGGAGGAGCTCAGCAGGCAATCTTTTAAATGCGTTTCTGTCTTTGGAACCGCCCCACCTACGTTTAGGTGGTTTGGGGGTTGTCTGTTGTATTCCCACCTTGGGCAAGGAGTGGTTTGGCTGCAGGTTGTTGCTGCTTCACCAAAAGGCTGCCACACACTGCGGTGTGATTATCTGCTTCACACTGAAATCCCACCTCGGGAGTAAGACTCAAAAGGAGTGCTGATAAGTGCAGAAGACCAGACCTCCTCCAGAACCAGCCTGCATGTCTTCCGTCTTTCACATCAAAGAGCTTTGAAAAAGCTTTTATTTTTGCATCAAACAGGAACGTTTTAATTTATTTTTTAAACACTAATGGACAGGATCCCTATTCAGATCTCAGATGTAGCTTGCAAAGCAAAAAAGCCATCCCTCCTTAGGTTGGCTCGTAATCACAGTCGCAGTTCTCCAATGTATTGCACCTGGGATTTGTCACACAATGACAGAGCAAAAGCTATTAAATAAAAGTAATTTGGGCAAGGCTCTCCAATGCCGTGGGTCTGAGTTCCCAATATGTTGGTGGGAAGGGGATGAAACATCCTTGCCTGGTTTTGCCCTCTCTGCCTTGTAGCAGCCGTCTGAAAATGCTGTGGGCTGCAGCAGGTTCACAGCACGGCCTTCATTTGAGCACAGCATCCTTGGCTGTCCTCCGCTGAAATGAGAGCTGACGTTCCCAGAAGGGAAGACAAGGGGGAAATATTTCCCCTTTCTCCCTCTCTCTGCTAATGCAGGCACTTCTGCCACTCTGGGGTTCTGCCACTGGAAGAGGCTTTTTTTGGTATCCCCTGTTAAATTTTTGGCAGCACATCATCACACAGCCTGACTCGCAACCAGCACTGCTTTGGCCGACAGCAGAGACCCTTTCATCAAAGCTCTCTCTTCTGTTCCAGACACAGCTGCTAAAGTAATATTCCCTCCTTGATATTTTCTCCTGGAAAACTCTGAGGGTCTGCTCTTGCTCACATGGAAGGCAATGGAAGTGCTCACAGCAAGTCCAATAGAAGCTGGAGCAGAGGCTCACTTTCTCACTTTTTCTTTCTTTCTTTTCTGTTCCGGAGTATCACATTTGTATCATTTCTCTGGTGTCCTTCCCAGCTCTGCTCTTCCCTTGACTCTGCTGTTGCCCGTTCATCTCTCTTGATGCCAGCCATATCCTATGCAATGATTGCACTTCCAATTAATCTAATCTGGAGTTGCTGACTTCATGGCGAGAAGTGGGTGCAGCAAAGAGTGAAGTGTTTAATTAGATAACAGTTAAAGAAGCACAACAAATTATGTACTGACCTTTGATCTCACTGTGTGGGGTATTTCCCCCCTCAGTTATGTTGCAAGGACTCTTCTCTCAGATGTGTCTGCATTCTCCCAGATCTATCAGCTTGTTTAATGAACACCCTTCCTTCCTACCAAGTTCCCTCCAAGCAGTCTTCATTACACCCGTCTGTGCCTGATGGCCGGGTTCAGTTCTGTGCATGCATGAAGGAGGAAGTTTTTCACACAGAGGGTGGTGACGCACTGGAACAGGTTGCCCAAGGAGGCTGTGGATGCCCCATCCCTGGAGGCATTCAAGGCCAGGCTGGATGTGGCTCTGGGCAGCCTGGTCTGGTGGCTGGCGACCCTGCACATAGCAGGGGGATTGAAACTGGATGATCTTTGAGGTCCTTTTCAACCCAGGCCATTCTATGATTCTATGATGATTCTATGAATTTGGAACGCAGCTGTAGGACAGGCAGGGCTGAGGGCCCATGTCCTGCTGTCACCCTCCTCAACATTATGCAAGGCATATTTTCAATGAGTTACTCATCTGTTCCTTGTGCTTTTTCTAGAGGGCTGTTCCCAAGCCTCATTTCTCCAACTCTTCGCACTTTCTTCTAATTGGCAGCTGAAATGTATTCATACCCTGCACACAAATAGCTCTCCTCCTTCCCTGATGTCTCCCTCTGGGTGTATTTATAAACGGTGGCCCCATCTCTATCCAGCCTTCATTTTTCCATCCTCAACCAACCACGCTCGTTTCATTTGTAATCTTGTAATTAGGCAGACTGCTTCTCTGATTAATCTTCTTCACCTCTTCCAGATTCTCCTAGAATGTGATAAACTGGAGTTGTGCGAAGTATTTTTACATATCTTTTTAATGCTGCTACTCCTTTTTCCTCCTTTCAGGCCAGTCTTTCCAAAATCTTCAACTATCCAGGTTCTGTAAGAGACCATGCAGGTGACAGCAGCTGCCCAAGACCTCTGTCATGTGATGGAGGGATGGAGAATTGGGCTTGCAGATGGGGCCCAGGGGTTCGGAATGGAGCAGTAATTTGCTCCATCCTACCACTGTCATCGTTGTTCTCTTACCACTATTCTTTTTAGAAGAATATTGAGCAAATGAGTTGTCTGAAAGCAAGAAAACAGTCATGCATGGGAATTTTTCCATTCTGATGAAAGTTTCAAAAGAAGCCAAAGTTATCTGTGAAAATGTACTTTGTGAAGTTGCAAATGGGAATTCAAGCCTGCTTTGGTTTCGTGATTATATTATTTGATGTAGTTGGACAGCAATGGCCTTGCTGGAGATACCTTTCATGATTTAATGTTCCTCTCTTCCCAGCCGTGCCTGAAAATGGACACAAAGAAAATCCAAAAACATACTTCTACTTCTGCGTGCTTCGTGTCTGCCTTCCAGTTTAAAGTTTGGAAAGGAAGAGTGGCATAGCTGGCCTTGCACGCAAAAGCATACATTGGAATGACTCAGGCTGTAGGACTGGAACCTACAGCTGGGGCCAGGAGCCGAAAATAGAAACTTTCACTTAGAGTTGAGTCATTTGTGTTTTCGATGCAGCGGTCGTCACTTTGCCACGAATGCTTTGAGCACTCCTCCCATTAGAAGGGACACGTGGAGCTGGTGAGGGCTGGCATCTGTCCTCAGGTGAGAGGGCAAAGCTGTGGTCCTCACTGATGAGGGAATGCCTGGTTCCCTTTGGTGAATCACCACATTAGTGCAGAGTTGATCAGTGCAGAAGGGTTTGCTCCGGCAGTCATACCCCAGTGTTTGTTTCGTTGTGTTCTTGTTCAGCTCAATTCCGTGTCCTAGCTTTCTGTAGCCTCTTTTCTACGTCAGAGAAACAGAAATAGCCATTTCATCGGAACTTCTTAGACAAAGCAAATGATTTCCAGAGTCACGGGGATCTGGGAGGCACATGCACAGATGCAGGAACCTGCTCACAGCTGGCAGAGCTGTTCACACAGCCATTTGTCTCAGTGTTGATAGCACTTGGGGTATTTCCGTCCCCCTTGTTACCCTGGATGATGAAGAAGTGTTTGTATAAATACATAGCCGGAGCTTTCCAAGGTGTCTGTTGTTCATAACTCAGTTCTGAAAAAGGCAGCAGCTTACAGCATTTTTATGCCTAGGACTTAATTTTTTCCTTTCAGATTTGCATGAGCAACTGTTTGGTTTTTCCTTGCAGGATGAGAGTTGCTCTAAATAGATAATTTCCATCGGCTCTGTGATAATTAGTCACTGTGCATTGCTGTACCTGAAACTGTCAGCATGCCTTTTCCAAAATCCTTGGTGTGCTTGCTGGAAAACATTTATTGCAGATCAGCACTCGGCGTGCATGGTGTTGGCATGCAAACTATTTTAAAATAGCACCAGATTACGCGGGAGTAATGAAAAAGATCACTTCAGGACTGAAATGTTGCATTTGAAGCACTTTTGTGTGTTCATTTCTGGTTCTTTGTAGGGTTGTAAGCTTCCTTTGGAAGCAGGGGGTGTTATGATAAGCCATGTTGTAGATGCAGGTCATATTTGTGCAGTACACACCATGTTTTCCCACTGGCTTGGCAAGCAGATCTTAGCGTAAGGCCATTTCTGTAATTAGCTGAAACTGTGGGAATTTGAGTGAAAACAAACCAAGTAAAATGGGCAGGAAAAGTGTGTGTGTAGGGTTCCCTCCTTGTCCTGGGAAGCTGGCGTGTTTCACTCGCCAAGAGGAGATGTTAGTAATGGTAAGAAGGACACAGCCCACTTCTGCCCTGGCATCTCCAGTGGAATGCTGGACTTCCCAGGTGAACCACCTTGTTCCCCATCAGACCCATTCACCATCGCTTTCCCTTCTTATGTCCTCACAGGGACTTTTGTAAGTGGTTCTGACCACTTTTTAATCCTGCTGGCTTTGTTTTACATCAGAATTGTTTGGAATATTCCCATTTTTTCCGAAATGTGAAAACGAGACAGAGTAGATCACAGGCTTTTTGCTACAGCCCCTCCTTTGCATGGTTCTGAGCCAGGTGTTGGTTATGGGGCCGTGTGGGCAGGCAGGAGAACTGCCTTCTCTACCGGGCCAGGTCTTGGTCCGTGACCATCTTTTAAGAAATAAATGAATGAAACCTTTATAAATAACTAAGTAGGTAAATGCTGTTTTGATGCGTTAGCAAAATGGACAAGGAAAGCTAAAGGCATCTTTGTTTTGTGAAGCATTTTGGCTGACTTGGCTTGATTTTAAAAAAAATGATGCAGTATTGTGTTAAATAAACACAGGTTTAATTTTTTCTTCCTGGTTTGGGATGGGAATAATTTTCACTATCTCAGAAATTTCTGTAGGACTGAAAACCTCTTCCAACCCCATCTGATTGGAAAGCGCAGTGTAGGACTGATCCCTCATCCTTTGAAATGAGCGCAGGCTTCCCATGGGCTCAGTTTGTGGGTTCAGTTTGTGGATCTGGAGTTCTTCAGAGCAACGGGAGAGGTATCAGTGTGATGCAGAGACTCTGGTTCTGCACATCAGGCAGGCACCTCACCTCTGTCCCGTTCTTTCCTCGCTCAAAAGTCAAAATGGCCAAAGATGAAGCTGGTGGAGGTTAGCTGTGGCCATCTGCTGCTGTTGAGGAATTACTATCTGAGCTCAGCCCGGAAAGGCAGCCTCCTGCCCACCCCCATCCCCAGCTCCTCGCTGAACCGGAGGCTTGGATTTCACCGTAATGGGGCATAGGGATGAAAATAACTGTCAAGGCTAAAATGCAGTGGTTAATTCAGACAAAGCAGCAGCCAGCCAGCCGACGGAGTGACGCACAGTGGCCACTGCAAGAGCTGTCAGTGCTGGAGCAGAGGTGGGTGGCTGACAGTCCAAGGAATTAATAGCTTAATTGAGCATCGCTGAATGGGAGGCTGTGTTAAAGCCATCATCTCGATTTGCTTCTGTCTCTGGGGATACCTGCCCGAATTATGACAAGGTCAGTAGCAGTTTTAAAGTCTTTCTGTTATTGTAAGTCTGGATTGAAGTAAGGTAGCTTTCTTCCCAGTTTTATCCTGTGTTAAGCATCTCGTTTATATCTTTCTCTGATAAATAAAAATATCACTCACCAAAAACACCAACCTTATCAATGGAACAAATTCAGTACTTAGAAACTGCAAGGGGTTGTGTGTCAAAGGCAGGAATGCAGCGATTTGGGACATAAAGGTAATGATAATCTATATCTGTACTGTTCAGTTATGCAGCTGTTTGCTGATTCACAGCATCACCTGCAAGCCCTTACCTCTTTACAGGTGATGGCATATTGTAAATCTAGAAGTGTTAGGTCTTTCTTCCACCTGCTTTAATAACAAGGCCTGAGACTGGAGGTAACTGCTTCCATCTCTAGCATTGTCATGGTGCCTTTTATTATTAATTAGACCTCATTTTGTTTTGCTTCTTGCAGCTGGAGCAGCACAGTCTTCTGCATTTTTTAATTGATGCTGCTGTAGTATTTGAATAGCAACAAAATAACGCTGCTCTCTTGTTGATAACCACTGCTTCCATTTTAATATGTTTGATAGAAAATTAGTCTTGGCTTTTGTGAAAGGCTGTTTCTCCAAAGGCAAACTTAAAAACTACTCCCAAAGAATTAAACACTGGACGTACTCTTGATTTCAGAGTTCGTTGCTGTAGTGCAGGCTGGTAAGTGATGTGGTTAGTAGATGAAGGATGTGCTTCTCATTTAAGTTAATCCCCTCGTTTTTCCTTTACAAACAGGGCTGGGTTTGCTTACGGTCATTAGTAGAAAGCAAGCAAAGAAGCTGTGGATCTATGGAGAATTTAAATAAATGTAGAGATAGGGGACTGAATAGTAAACCCTGTAATCTTACATCCATGGAAATTCAGATGTGTTAGAGAAGTGAGCACAACTATTACACTTCAGTTCAAACCGGCTGCGTTTATCTGCTTCCCTGGTGCAGCCTCAGGAGTAAGGAGGGTGCAGATTTGGGGCCATAGCTTTAAAGCATCCCATGCCCACACAGGAACTCTGATTTATGGCCAATTCAGCAAAAATTAAAGGAAATCACAGCGGGTGTGCAAGAGCTTCTGGAGTCTCTAGTAGCCTTTTATTACAGGAGTACCCAAGAAGCACTGATACGATATCATAACTTACTATGCCGTGCGTGTTGTCAAATATTAATGTAGACCCTACTGAGCAAAGTGCGAAGCTGGTTCCTAAACCTGTGCAATCCAAGAATTAGGAAGACCTTATTACAGCACATTCCACGATCAGTGCCAGCAGATCCTGTTAGGAAAGCCACAAATTGTTCAGGGTAAAGAGCATGCAATTAGTGGGGTTAAAGGTGTAGGCAGAATTTGTTTGGATTTTAGCCCAGATTTTTGCTAAAAATGACTGATGCATATGCTGGCAAAATGCTATTCCCAACCTACGTGAGTGCAGTACTGATGGTAGTTCAGTCATACATCTTTAGAAATAAAATGGTCTTTAGTCAGTAGAATGTACTTTTCCACTTTTTCCCCCCCTAATGATGAGTGTAAATTAAGCTTATAAAACATGCTGCTTCTTATTTTTCATCTGTGCGTCAGAAATCAATGTATTATTTCTAAAGCTGCCAGAAAGTCCTCTATGAAGTGGGTGATTCGGTTCACAAGATGCTTAGCTTTGCAGCGGATGGCTTCTGTGCTTTTTGGGAGGCTCAGAATGGTTGGCCCACCTTCTTTCACTCAATGGTTGAAAGCTCCACTTAACTTCTACAAAGCCACGTGGGTAGAGCTGTTGGTTGAGGGCAAGATTTCTGTCACTCTGACTCATCAGTTCTGCTCTTTGCAAGCTTGGAATTAGTTCAATTGCAAGGTATTTTTCCATTGACGATCTTTCATGCCTCTTTGCCTCAGGTCATGGGTGGGAGATCAGTTTACTCTGCAGAATACAACCATAGGAGTCTTGATGACAGCTACATAACAAACGTCAGTGATGAGCAGCACTGTCTTTCTGCCAACAATATTTAAATATATCAAACAGTAGAATTGCTCAGATCACTTAGATTCAATGAAGATTTATTGACATTTCCTTGCTGGACATTCCTATGCATCCTCAATAGTAAGTTTTGGTTAGATCAATAAAGAATTCTGATTTGCCTAAGACAAGGTTAACATTTCGTGTTGGGACCAAAATATACAATCTTGAAGACTTTGCCAGCTAAATCTGGGGTCACATAACCTCCATGGAGCAGCCATTTGTGCCTGCAGAAGTGCCCAGAAGTTGGCCATGGGTGATGACCAGCCCATGTTCTCCAAGCAGTGGTGCTCTTAGTAGTTGTTACAACTACACCATCACACTGGAAAGGACTTAAAGAATTTTTGAAGGGGCCAAAATTGTAAGAGGAAGCATGATGCATCTGCCAAGTGTTTTCATGAAGCAGTCATTGGGTAAAACAGAAGTGATCTTGGTATAAGGTCTAGCCCACCAAGTTCCTCCTTCCCTCAGTCACAATAGAAATATCATCTCATTTCTTCAGCTTCAGTATAATTTCTTTGGTAATATACGCTTCTTACTCACGAATTACTTAATGATGGGCACGTTTGGAAGAGGGGGTCAGAACCATGAAAAGTGAGTGCAGTGGAAATGCTAAGTCAGGGCTTGAAGCAGTGATTGAGCACCTGGTGGGAAGGCAGGGCCAACCCAGGGGAGCTCAGGTGTGTGCAGTGGAAGGGCTCCACCCCTTCCCAGCCCTCATTTAAGAGTTGGCAATGGAGATGAGGGTATCTTGCTGGAGATCCCTACACATCTGAGGTTTTCCAAGGGTAAGCAGATTTTTTTCCATCGTTTCTATGCCTACAGCTGCTGCATTTGGGCTTATTCTCACTTGCAGCATCCTAGGGCTTTGCTACCCCGCTATCACTGCTGTGCTTTCCATTGAGTTATAGTGTTACAGCAAGCTTGTGATTGGTGAAGTTTTGCTAATGCAATCCATGTTGCAGCTGGAGAAATGGGGTCCTCGTGGTGCTCCCTGGCCCCGCTGGTTTGCTCATCCTCACTGCACAGTGGGGTTGTTTCAGAAAGAGAGCTGGAAAATGTTCCCACCAGAAGAGCTTGTGTGGAAGAGGTGCCTGGGGATGTCTGGTCAATGAGAAGGTGATGCTGGGACGTCCCAGAATGGCCTCTGACCATGAGACACTCACATTTCTACTTTCCCTGGCTGTGGTTTATCTAGAAAGAAAGATGGCCCTGCTGATCCTTTGTCAGAAAGGATGTGCCTGTGTGCTTGGGATTGGTTCCAGGTGTGGCTCTTGAGTGATAGTCTCCAAAAT
Organism: Pavo muticus; assembly: GCA_016647715.1. Classification (NCBI taxonomy): domain Eukaryota; kingdom Metazoa; phylum Chordata; class Aves; order Galliformes; family Phasianidae; genus Pavo; species Pavo muticus. The sequence continues at coordinate 4,653,271 of JACDJE010000059.1, forward strand.
CAGGGTTAAGGCCAAAAGGAAGTAGAACCAGTCCCTCCTTTCAGCATTTATCTTTAGGAACTAGCTTAAAATTGTTGAGCTCTATCAGCCCCGTTCTGCAGCGCTTCCTGCTCAGCTCTCCAGCTGTTTTGGATCTCTGATGTGAGGCATTCTTTCCTCCAAGGGGAATTCCAGTTCTTCTCTCCAGGCTCAGGATTTCATCACAGGCTGCTGAGTGCACCAAGGCTGTGTCTCAAAGTCACTGCAGTGTTTGCTTGCATCTTTACTTTACTTAGACCGGTTCTGAATTGTTGGGTTGGAGAACACTTTGGCTTTCAAGTTCAATTTTTTAACCACCTTTAAACAGTTACCTGCATAGGAATCATTTGCATTTCCTACTTTGTTGTCTTTTGAAAAAGAGAATTAAAACATAAACAAAATACTTAGAGGTCCATTGCAGGTCTGCTCTCTGGAGTAAACGCTGGATGATTTATTTTCCCATATACTCCCTAAAACTACAGAATTATGAGGCATTGAAGGCACTGCACCCATTGCATGAACTCCAGGCTGCTGTTTATTGTGCTGTAATTTAACATCGCGTCCATCTTCCTGCTCTCTGTCCTTCACAAGTCCTGCATCATCTGAGCAAGGTTATTGATGTGGGCACATCTTAATGGCAAGAATCTCTGGAGCTGTCTCCGATGCCTGGGTGATCTGAGCTCCGTTTAAATAATTGATGAGAGCTGTTAGTCAGAATGTATTGGTGATTTCAGACTGCATTATTCAAAGGTATTTACTGACAGTTATGTGTTGGTCCAAATTTACTTCTTTTTCCAGACTGCATTAAGCTAGCCCCTGCGTGTGCACCCCTGTTAATTCATGGAAATCTGTGGGCTTGAAGGTCTTGGCTTAACCAATTGCAAATAAGCAATAACGTTTTAGTAGAGGAAAAAAAAGGAATGTGAAATAGTCTCTTTTCAAGTGAAAATTGATTCTGTTCTCTGTCCTGCGTGCATTTCTTTTGTGCTTCTCAGTGCAATCAGGTTGACATCTCCTCTCCAAGCTCACAGGCCCCTGTGCTGGGCACTGGGAGGATCCATGGGGAAGGAGCATCACGAGCCCAAAAGGTCTGCAACCTCAGCATGTGAGTGAGGACAGGGGAAGCTGGGCCCAGGAGATCAGTGCCAGAATCAGGAGTGGACCTGAGCATCTTGCTATTAACTTGGTGGCTTTCCTGCTGAAGTGTGCAGCTTCCCCTGTCCTCGCAGTTGGAGTGGGGGAACGATGTTTTCATGGCTGGCTCTGTTAGCCACTGCAAGCATCTCCTCTAATGGTTTGAAGCTTTTAATCTTTGACTTGTAAGAACTATTCTGGCTCCTAGCAGCATTTAAAAAAAGAACAAGTCTAGCCTAAGAGACTCGCCAAGACTGACTAAGGTAGCACTGGGCATCTTGTGTAATCTTTTGCTCTGTTTTCCCAGAGTAAGATTTTTTTCAGTGTCTTTCCTTTCACTGTAGCTGTATAAATCTCTGGAGGGAAGTGTTGGAGGAGTACAGTGGGGTTCTATTTTGTAAGCTCTTCCCTCCTCATGTTCCTGCACCAGAGAGCTGAGTGTGTGGGCTGCAGTGGAGCATCCATGTCAGCGTGAGCTCTCACACCTTCCTTTGGAAACCACCTCTGGGAGCAGCTGGGGAACTCGCCGTCCCTTTCAGTTTCATGTCCCTTCTGGAAAGTACTGTGGCATACAATCACTTTCCTACACCAGAAAACTTAATGTCAACTTTTTTTTTCCTCTTTTTAAAAAATGATATGTGGTAAATGTTCCACTGAAAATAACTCACCACTTTTTGTATTGCCAGAACGCATTGGTGTGTTGCAGCTGTACATGAGTAATGTATAGGGACTTCTTAATGATGCTTCTCTTCTATTTTTGCTATAGGAACTGTGGGCATGGGTGGCAAGCAGTCCACAGTTGGCGAAGTCTCCATAACTCAGACACCCGTGACAGAAAGCATTCAGGCTGCTTACAAAGCTGGAGACGCTGCTAAAGCCCAAGAGTTGATAAAGTTGTCATGTGAGGAGACTGCACTGCAGGTGGAAAAGGTAGGGTTGGCTCACTGCTCTTTCTCAAACCTTTTTGGCCTTGAAAGCACTGATCAGAAAGATGAGACGAAACTCAGGGGAGAGCATATGTAGCAACAGCATCAAAGACTGGAACCACAGGGGAGAAATCCTATCCACATTGAAGCGAATGGTAGAGCTGAGGTCATTATTGCACACCACACTGCCGGTTTGTTGGGTATGTGTGGGTGTGTTGGCTTTGTCAGGTGCAGAGGGTCCTGGGCTTTTCTGCCTGCTGTCCAAATGCAAGCCAGCTCTGATTCAGAGGCTGTGTTACCACCTGAAAACAGCACCGACCTCCAGCTAATGTGCCCTGCTTCTCAGGTGCGTGTATAACGTGATCTTTAAGGGATATACAGCACCTCGTGTTGTCAGGATACTGGCAGAGAGCAGGCAGAGCCTTTTCAAGCATTGCAAGCTGCCTCAGCATGGAACCCAGTCCTACATTCAGTAAGTGTACAAAGTGCCATCAGTGCTTTTGCACTGAAGTCATGCAGGAAAAAAAAAAAAAAAAAAGCAAAACCAGCAAATTAATCTAATTACTTAACACAGCAATAACAATTATAGTGACTACTGGTGTTTATGATGTTCTCAGTTAACCATAGTGACAGCATGTATACAATTGCATGAGCGCAAATAAATATATAGCTCTAGAAATGCTAACTTTCTCTGCTTGCTCCCTTCACAGAGATGCAAAATAAAATCAGAGAGTTTGTTTTGCTTTGTTTTCTTTACCAGTGTCAGCTTTTAGGTATTGCAGCAGCATATGGAGATCTGCAGGCAGTGAGGTATTTACTGAAGGAAGCATTAGTGGTGTTACCAACTGAACCTAATGATGACAATGCAGCTGTGGTGGCCACCTATTTTGGACATAAGGATGTTGTGAAAGAACTGCTGGATTCCCTGCGTGGTGAGACTATTGGATTGCCTCTCCCTTTCATTTGGTGTCTGTTTGCTATAGCTTCGAGCAGATATTGATTTTTATCCCATCCCTTGAAAGATGAACTCAGTCATGGGATGCGATCATGGAGGGATCTAATCTCTGCTGTGTTTTAAGAGAACTTTATCCATGGGAGAAAAATACGTGAATAAAAACACTCCATGTTTGCAAAGATGCCATTTAGGCAGTTCATTCCCATCAGCCCTTGCAGCTGGATGATGTCCCAGAGAAATTAGGGGATTTTCAGGAAACAGCATCGTCCCACTCTGCTGATCCTGCAGGCGTAGCAGTGCTGGGAGCGAGTGCAGCACGGCTGCCTGGTGGGTAACAGCCTGGGTACACAGCTGGCAGCACATCCTGTGTTGGAATGGGCTGCCCAGGGAGGTAGTGGGGTCACCGACCCTGGAGCATCAGGCCTTTTCACAGCCACTATTTATGGATGAGTCTGGCACATTACAGGCCAGTGGCATCAACTGAGTCAATTCATTATCTTCTTGGTAGGTCCCAATACTTGCCAACAGCTCCTGAACTGGATGCTGGCCATCGCCTGCCAGCAGGGACATTTGGACATAGTGAAACTCCTGATCCGTGCATACAGTGCTGACCCCGAGAGCTGTGCAGTCAGGAGGAATGAGTTTCCAGTTCTTATACGGTTGCCTCTGTATGCTGCTATAAAGGCAGGTATGTATTTGCGTGCCTCAAAGCTTTGTCCCTCTTCTGCAAAGTCTTTCAAGGAACAGGCTGAGTTGTTCCAACCTGGGAACACTATTAGTGTGGGCTGGCTCATCTGGGATTGTTCTGGATTTCCAGCAAGATAAATTAAAACAGAATTGGCTCTGAACTGCTTGACTTAGCCAAACTGAAGTCAGGGCCTTTCTTAGTGAGATTACTGTAAATGCTCACAGACTGAACTTTCCTCATTAATTTTAAACTCCTGGGAAAACGACCCTCCAAAAATAGAAAACTTTCAAGCAAAAGCGTTGCTGATATGGATACTGTGGCACACAGGCTTGATTTTAGGCTGAATAATTTACACTTCAATGCACAACTGTGTGTGTAATTTAACAAGATGGGGAGGAAAAAGAGGAGAAAAGAAATGGAGCTTGGGCAGATGTTTATATAGAGTGCCTTTGGTGTCACAGTTTGACTGAACTGAGACCTATCAGTGGAGGAAATAGTCTATATATTCAGTTCCCTTTTTCACACCCCCATAGTTTTTTTCAGAAGTGGTTTATTTCCCAGGATTTCTGTTCAGCTCCTTGTTGATTCATTTGCTTGAGAAGCAGAGAACAGACAATGCCTTTTCTCCAAAGGGAATGAAGATGTGGCTGTGTTCTTACTGCGCAACGGGGCTTTCTTCTGTTCCTACATCCTGATGGACAGTCCTGAATCCAGCAAGCACCTTCTGAGGAAGTACTTCATCGAGACCAGCCCGCTACCAGGTAGTGCTCCAGCAAAAACAGTAAGTAGCCATTTATCTATCTGAAGAGATGTTCTTTCAGAGGAGCACCATGTTAATAATTGATGTTTGTGCACCATGTGGCTGGTGGTGGTTCTTCTCAGCTGAGAGCCTTGTGGTTTGCCACCCATTTAGAGCACAAGCTGTGAAGGTGGCTGTCATGTTAGTGCTGGATTGGAAGGTGTAAACCATTAGGCCACACCAAGATGCTGTGTGGCACTTTGCACTTGACTATTTTAACATCAACGTGTGAACCAGGCTTCTGCTGTGAAAAGGAATCATTGACTTTTGCTCCAAGTCTTACAGAGAAATAAGCACTGCTGCAGGCTTCTCTGATCCCAGGTAAATCATTCATTAGGATGCACCACAGAAGCCTGGTTATGAGTTCTGTGCTGCCAGGAGTGTTAGTATGGCTGTGTTAGCTGAGCGCGTCAATCCTTCTCTTGCCCTGGGTCTCTTAGCTCAGATACACGAGCCTGTCTTTATGTGCTGTGACTTTGGGTTAGCTGGAGCGTAGGTAGAGCAAGCTTACATATTTGCATCTGTTTCTTCCACTTTAAAATGTGGAAATTTAAATTCCCTGCATCATAGCTGTTGGAAGGATTAATATATAGTAACGGTGCTGTGAGGTCTATGGACGAGTGGCATTGTTTTCATGCAGGATATTAATACATTGCATGACTATTCTGTGTCTTTGTATAACAAGGCTGTATTCTTCATTCTCTTAATCTTGTGTTATTCAAGTCTTTTTCACTCGGAACTGAAAAATATCTCACTGCACATGCTGTTACTGCTTTGTAGGACTGTGTGTAGCATTTTGTACCGTTATCCCACAGTTTAGTTATCAGGCATCTTCCATTTTCCTCTTCAGTGTATAGATGAACTGCAGTTGAATAGGAGCATCAGAGCTCCGAGTTAAGGGAAATTTTGGGATTGAGGTTCTGACTGCATCAATCACGCTGCCATTTGAGCATCTGCTTGCTCATCTCCTGAGGTTGTGGGGTGTTAATTATGCTTTGGTGTCAAGTAAAACTAAGCAGAGAGATTCTCATAGCATTCCAAGCTTTTCTGTTCTCTCTTTTCCTTCCAACATTGTCTTGCTGGATCCCAGGCAGCACTGCAAATGGTGGGGACTACAGTCCACATATGTGATCTTGACTTAATTGGGTTCAATCATGAGATTCAGAGCCCTTCCTATTTCATTCTAAGTTTTAATGACAGGTAGACAAAAGAAGCTAAATCCTAGATGTTTCAGGACAGGAGTTGATCAAACTGCATGCCTGTTTAGAAGGAAAACAGAATCCTACTAACGAGATAATTCGGCTTGAATAAACTTAGGAATAAATGTTTGAATCATAGGGGAGAGATCTGTTTTCCATGTGAACTTGCTGGCAATATTTAACTTTGCTGCTGTAAAAAATGACTCAGCCTTGCTCTTGTCACACCCTGAGCGAAGAAGTCTTAAAACATCAGCTAATTGCTAGAAGATCTTGGTTTGAAAAGAAGAAAGAATAAAAAAAATAAATTAAAGAAACAGGCACTCAGAAATTTGACCTTGATTCTTCTTCTGGTGGCTGTTTATTTGCAGTATGTTGCAAGTTGAGGCTTTTCTCTTTGAATTAGTTTTTTCAAACTGGCCCAAATTCAGGAAGATTTGTCCTGGTTTGCCTGCAGAGCTCGGCTCTCTGGGAAGCGACAGTCACATACCTGTATGATGTTTCTAAAGTCTTTAGAAAGTCTAAAGACTTCAGTGGCAGTCGCAAACTGATAGAGCTCATAAACGTCAGTCTTTCCAAGTGAGTGCCGCGATGCGTCCTGCAGAGGGAGGAAGCAAAAGGATCATGCAGAGGCAGCGGTGTGCCTGGCAGCCAGCTGGACGGCAGCAGCCTCCTCTGGGACAGGGCAGGCTGAGAGTTGGGCTCGAAAGGGCTCATCCTATCTGTGCTATCTCTGAGGGAAAGCACTGCACGGTTGACCTACAGTTGGTTTTGCAGCAGTGCACGCTACCAACTATGAGTAAAATGTGGTTGGAGAGCCTTCCAGGCTGCTCTGTGCTCTGTACATTGCTGCCCTTTCTGAGGCAAGATGACATCAAATTTTTTCTACTATTTCTTTTTCTTTTTTTTCCCCCTGTTGTATTTTTAACCCCATACCAAACCACTATCTTTCTAAACGCACAGGAGCAGGTTGCCCAAGGAGGCTGTGGATGCCCCATCCCTGGAGGCATTCAAGGCCAGGCTGGATGCAGTTCTGGGCAGCCTGGTCTGGTGGTTGGTGACCCTGCACATAGCAGGGGGGTTGAAACTGGATGATCATTGTGGTCCTTTTCAACCTAGGCCATTCTATGATGATATGATTCTAAACAGGGGAAGTGCTCCATATTTACAGGAACAGGTAGCAAATACCAAAAATTCCCCCTGCAGTAAAACAGCTCCGTGCGGATTCCAGACTTTGATAAATGTGTTGTAAGCATGGGGATATTTAACTTTCCAGTGTGTGCAGTGGTTGATTTTTTTGCTTTTCCATTACGGACTGGAAAAGAGCTTAACTGCTGCATTTACCCAAGGGAGTGCTTTGCCAGGGTTTTTGGCATAGAAGCGTTGTGTGTGTGTGTGTGTGTGTGTGAACCTCTGATTTCTTGATCCACTGCCTGACTAATCTCAGTTACCGTCAATAAAGAAATCTGCAGCAGTTCCACTCGAGGTTCACAACAGCGTTATTGATGGAGGAATTAGATCACCACCCTTTGCATATCCTGCCTGCAGCAAGAGTGAGATTCTGGTAGTGCACATGATGTCAGTCAGTTGGGAGAAATGCACAACAGCCTTTTTTAATCACCTTACCAAACAGCCTCAAATTGAAGTAAGCTTTTTGGATTTTTTTTTTGTATTTGGAGTTCATTGTTTGCCCAAAAGCAGTGGGGTTTCTTGCTTCTGCACAATTTCCCATCCCTTGCATCCCCTGGCATCACTGCAGTAGATTTCCATTCAGTTTTCAAGACTCAAATTGAGAAGTTATTACCTTGGCAGGAGAGAGGAGTCTACAGAGGTTTTTCTGGTGGTCCTGAATATGTTCAGGAGCCAAACAGTGTCCCTGTCTGCTTTGGGCACGGAGCCCGCCAGCCAAACTGAGGAGGGCTGAGCTGATTCTTGGACTCTGCAGGTTCAGCATTGCAGCCCTTTGGCATCTGGAAGCTAGTGGCGATAGCTGAGTTGGGGTGGAAATCCCCTCTCTTCATGGCATTGCTGCCAGGCTATTTTTCACATAATTACATCTTCAAACCAGTGAGTGCAGAGCCAAGTCAATCCATAATGTTTCTCCCATGACATGAGGATTCAGACACCAAGGTTTGGTGTTCTGTCCCTAAGTAAGATGAAGGGGATTGGCTGGTGCTCTGGTTTGCAGAGACACGGACACCAACCCCACAGTGTATTGAATTTCATGATCTTGTCTGTGGTTTTAGGAGTCGCTATGTGAATTCTGCAGTTATCTTTCTATCACATTAGATGCCCTGAAGCCAGGACTGCATTTTTGAAGTAAATGATACATGTAATCTCAATGCAAAATAGAGATTAGTAACAGAGAAGCAGCCTCTTGGTCCTGTTTGCACCCGCTGGAAGCAAGCTACGTATCTTCATATTACTGCATTGGTTGGTCTGCTCAAGGACAAGTTCTTTTTTGTGCTAAAATAAGAATGTGGGCCTGCGTAGGGAGCATCCTCTTGAAACGGGGCAGGAACTGAGAGAGGGGATAAACACAAACAGTTCTCCTTTTTCTTTCTTTAAATTCTTTATTGTTGCTCTGTTGGGAGCAGTTAGAGCAGAAAGGAGAAATGTGGCAGTTGGGGTTGGCAACTGAGGGGAATGTTCATCCAGACTTTTGGCTGTAATTCTGCATTTTCTTGCTTTTTCAAGTATAGGTAAACATGTGAATAGTTCAGGGCCTTGGATGCTCTGGTGGTGGGTGTATATCCATGGCCATCTGCTGGTGACCACAGAACGTAAGTGATGGTTCTGATAGAGAGAGTGAGATGAATCCACCTTCCTTCAGCCCTCAGTGCTGTCAGCAGCTAAAACTCAGTTCCAAACCCTGTGTCTTGACCATGATGTGGGTAAATGGGAAGTCCCTTACTTGCTAGCAGTTGTTTTCAAGACCACAGAGATGTCTGGAACCACTGCCTAAAAGCTTGGATTTTCCCGTACTCATTGTGGTTTATCCCGCCTCCATCTTGGCTGGATCTCAGCATAGCTTTTGACAAAAACAGTCTGCATTCCTGGAAGGAGCAGAGCAGGATGGAATATGCACTGCCAGCCGAGGTCAGTTGTTAAAAGTGGCAAATTCCCCATTAAAGCATCTCTCACATCCCTGAGTAAACTGCTTGTATTGTGCTTTCGGTACCTGGATCTCTTACATCTTCCTTCTAGCTGGAGTAAGTCTGTTTCTGGTGACCTCAGCTAGGAGCTCAACCAGCTGAAAATTCTCTACAATGAAAAATAGAAGTACTGCAGGTGCTCTGAGCATGCTCCCAAGTGGCTGGACAGGCACCACTTGAGGACTTCATAGTGTAGAACTGCTTTCTGCATTACCTGGATTAAGGGGCTGGCTGCTGTTTTCAATTCTCGGGGTAATTCAAAGCACAAGGAAAAATGAGTCAAGTGTCTCAGCACAAATGTGCTCTTTCCGGAAAGGTTTCCTCATGCCAGAAAAATATTCCAGTCTGTTAGCACCTGCCCCACATCCCTGCATCCCTCCTGAAGCATGGGGTAGCTAGAAATGGCTCTCCTTACAGCATAAATCACACATGATTGCTGTCCAGGGATGTAAGCGTGCTCACTCCTGGGCTTTTACAGCTGAGAGAAAATCGCATACAAAATTTTAAGCAAGGTTTTGTAAGCAGGAAGCTGTTAAACATACAGACATGGGAACTCTAACAGCAGAGCAGAATTTGTTGGGTGTTGATGTAAGAGATTCACACAGGAACTCTGCTGGAGTTGATTTCTCTTGGTAGCTGGCTTGGTCTGTTTGATATGGATGCCTTGCAGCATGGTGGTGAATGTAGCTTTAGATAAACAGCTTGTTCTCTGCCTTGGTTTCCCCAGTGATACCGTGGGCACAGTAATTCCATTCGTATCTGTTGGGGCATCCTGAGGTTTCACTGTAAACCTTTGAGAAGCATTATGTCTTAGTAATATGGTAATGTACTTTTTAGAAATCAAAAATAATTATAACTTTCTACCTTTTATTCCATCCTCCTGGATATTAAACCGTGCAGCTTCTGTTACCTGGAGTTTTGAGTCACAAGAAAGCATCTGCAGTATACTTTTCTTTCCCTTTCCTTCTCCCTTTCCCAAATGTATTCCTTTTAATTTTAAATTTAGAGTTAAAAAGGCTTAAGAGTTAAAGACTGGAAACTGAAAGCAAATTAAACTTGCTGTCAGGTCCTTGCTGCCTCCTGGTGGTGAATTAACAATTGCTTTATCGAGGCTTCCTTGTTGGAAAGAGATGCCAAAAACATTGAGTTTACGAAAACATTTTGGGAACAACAGTGTGAAAGTGAGTAGTTTGAAGTGTAGATCTTACTGGAAGACAGTGGAAAGATTTTGTAAATGAAGGCTTGGTTTGTTTCCTGACATTGGTGACTATTACGTGTTCATGTTTTCTCCTGTCTGAGCTGGAGGCTGAAGTAAGTAGCTTTGCCTTTCACAACAACTTCTGTTTTTTATTTCCATAAGAGGATAAAACAGCTTCCTCATCTAACTGTCAAAAGCAGCAGAACATTACCTAGAAAGGAGGCAACTGCCAAAATCATACCTCTTAGTAAAGTACCTTGCTAAATCACATTCAACAAACTTCTGTTGTTGAGAAGTGCCTCACAATAGGATGTTTGCCCGTCCCAGATGCTCCTTTGCAAAGCCTTACCCTGCCCCAGTTGTTCTGGGCTGCTGTTGCTGGATGTTAACAATGGAGGAGCAGTGCCTGAGGATCTGTCAAGCTCTGAGTGGTTCCAGGCCATGGCAGCCTCCTTTGTGGGGCACACCAGAGGCAGTGTATGGGCCGGGTCCCCTGCATGTGCTTGATCGTGGTCTTTGGAGTGAACACATTGAGCGACTGTGTAGCACAGGCTGCTTATATCCAGGCATGACTTCATCTCTGAGTCAGTTTAATTCCTAGAAGCAGATTGGAAAGTGAGCAAAATGTTTACAGCCTGTGCTGTGATCTGCCAGATTCTCAGTGGTGTAACAGACTGAGAGCAAGCAAGATTTTACTAATGTGTTTTTCTCTGTTCTTGACATATGCAGGCTTTGTGTGTGAACTGGTCAAACCTCAAACTGCCCTGGGTGGATCTGGACTGGCTGATTGATATCTCCTGTCAGATAACAGAGCTTGATCTGTCTGCCAACTGCCTCGTCTCCCTTCCATCCGTGATCCCATGGGGCCTGATGAACCTGAGGAAGCTCAGCCTGGCTGACAATCAGCTGGCAGAGTTACCCAGCGTGCAGTCATCCGATGAGATTATATGTACAAGGTGTGTGCTGGATGCCCACAGCAAACCGAGCCCTTACAGAGAGCAGGTGCAAGGTTGTTGCTGGTGTGAAAACTGCAGCTATGAAAAGCATATAAAGGAGTTTCTTGGTTGCTTTTCTGCCTTGTAAAGTTGAACTTAAGATTTGCTCTTTTCCATTCTCAGCATTACCCAGGTAGTTGTCAGGACAGTTGTAGGGAATTTCAGACCTTATTCCTCATTGTCTCGTGCTGCTTCTGCTCCTCCCCAGTTTTGGTGAGCACCATTCCTCTAATAGGAGGATCTCAGCCTTGAGCTGGCCCAGATGGATATTTCATGTCTTACATCAGTTATCCAAACTGCTGTTGTTTCCCTGACAGGGTTAATTTTCTAAAAAGAGCTTTTTGCTTTGCTCTATGAGAAAGCATTCCAGCTACTTTCATCCAGACCTAAAGTTGTCCTGATAAAATAGATATCTATGGCAACAGGAGCCTTGCTAGCATTTTACTGATGCCTGACCAAGTGTCTTCAGTAATCACAGGTTACTTGAGGTCGATGTATCCAGCAACAAACTTTCTACTCTCCCTTCTGGATTCCTACATCTTAAAAACCTTAAAAAACTCAACGCTGCCAAAAACTATATGGAGAAGTTATTTGACGAGGAAAACAGTACGTACAGTCCCTTGTTGCACTTCTGTTTCAAGGCCTGATTTGGGAAAGAGAAGCCCAAACTGTTGTTATTACAACTTAAAGCCAGCATTAGCAACAGATGCTTAACGTCTCCCAAGTCTTTGTCCAAAGTACATGAAAAGGCCTGTTTATTATTAATCACTCACAATATCTTTTGCCTCTTATTTAGCAAGTATTCAGCATCTTGCTGGGTCAGAATGCTGTCATGCTTACACAAAGTCTGCAACGCTTTGTGTTTTCTAGCAACTAATTGGATTGGCTTAAGGAAGCTGCAGGAGTTTGACGTCTCTGACAACAGGTTGGTGGAACTTCCAACGGTTTTTCTATACTGCTTCAAGTCCCTAAACATACTGAATGTTTCCCGAAATCAGCTGAAAGTGTTTCCAGACCCCTGGGCCTGCCCCTTGGTAAGTCACGCTGCTCTGTCAGAGTCAGAGGCTGTAAAAGCTGTTGAAACAGTGCAAAAAAAAATATACGTTGTGATGCTTATGAAGCTGTCAGATGTTTTAGGCTTAAGAGGTGTCTTGTTTCTGTAGGAGTGCCCCTGCAAGGTTTGGTTGATGAGTTTCAGGGCAGGTCTTTCTGAGGTTCTGACTCTTTCTGTAAATGTTGATGACATTGCAGGAAATCTTCCAGAAAAACGTCTTAGATTAATTTTCTTTGTAGTTCATTTGAGCTGAAGTGTTTTTAGGATTGTTTTTATTGAACGATCAGCCTTTGTCCAAAGTTAACTTTGCCCAAACCAATGGATAAAGTGGGGAGTCTATGCCTGCACATCACTGATGCTTTTATCCTTATTATTATGGGAAAACGTAATGACAAGATCCTATTGATGGCAGAACAGCTTTGCTTTAGTGAAGAGTTTGATTGAAAAGCCAATGGGTGTTACTTTCAAAACAACTTTTGAAATATTCTCTTGCCCAACAAAGAATTTGATCATCAGTTATGTGAATGCATCTCCTAAGCAAATAATACGTGCCTACATGCACAGTAATTTATTTAGATCAAAATACCTGAAGAAATCATCTGGAATTAATGTGTAATTGACAGCTGACCTTTTTTTTTTTTTTTTTTTTTAAGAGATAATTACTATTGTTTGGGTGTTTTTTCTTTTATGTTTTCCAGAAATGTTGCAAAGCATCCAATGGATGCCTTGCAGCATGGTGGTGAATGTAGCTTTAGATAAACAGCTTGTTCTCTGCCTTGGTTTCCCCAGTGATACCGTGGGCACAGTAATTCCGTTCGTATCTGTTGGGGCATCCTGAGGTTTCACTGTAAACCTTTGAGAAGCATTATGTCTTAGTAATATGGTAATGTACTTTTTAGAAATCAAAAATAATTATAACTTTCTACCTTTTATTCCATCCTCCTGGATATTAAACCGTGCAGCTTCTGTTACCTGGAGTTTTGAGTCGCAAGAAAGCATCTGCAGTATACTTTTCTTTCCCTTTCCTTCTCCCTTTCCCAAATGTATTCCTTTTAATTTTAAATTTAGAGTTAAAAAGGCTTAAGAGTTAAAGACTGGAAACTGAAAGCAAATTAAACTTGCTGTCAGGTCCTTGCTGCCTCCTGGTGGTGAATTAACAATTGCTTTATCGAGGCTTCCTTGTTGGAAAGAGATGCCAAAAACATTGAGTTTACGAAAACGTTTTGGGAACAACAGTGTGAAAGTGAGTAGTTTGAAGTGTAGATCTTACTGGAAGACAGTGGAAAGATTTTGTAAATGAAGGCTTGGTTTGTTTCCTGACATTGGTGACTATTACGTGTTCATGTTTTCTCCTGTCTGAGCTGGAGGCTGAAGTAAGTAGCTTTGCCTTTCACAACAACTTCTGTTTTTTATTTCCATAAGAGGATAAAACAGCTTCCTCATCTAACTGTCAAAAGCAGCAGAACATTACCTAGAAAGGAGGCAACTGCCAAAATCATACCTCTTAGTAAAGTACCTTGCTAAATCACATTCAACAAACTTCTGTTGTTGAGAAGTGCCTCACAATAGGATGTTTGCCCGTCCCAGATGCTCCTTTGCAAAGCCTTACCCTGCCCCAGTTGTTCTGGGCTGCTGTTGCTGGATGTTAACAATGGAGGAGCAGTGCCTGAGGATCTGTCAAGCTCTGAGTGGTTCCAGGCCATGGCAGCCTCCTTTGTGGGGCACACCAGAGGCAGTGTATGGGCCGGGTCCCCTGCATGTGCTTGATCGTGGTCTTTGGAGTGAACACATTGAGCGACTGTGTAGCACAGGCTGCTTATATCCAGGCATGACTTCATCTCTGAGTCAGTTTAATTCCTAGAAGCAGATTGGAAAGTGAGCAAAATGTTTACAGCCTGTGCTGTGATCTGCCAGATTCTCAGTGGTGTAACAGACTGAGAGCAAGCAAGATTTTACTAATGTGTTTTTCTCTGTTCTTGACATATGCAGGCTTTGTGTGTGAACTGGTCAAACCTCAAACTGCCCTGGGTGGATCTGGACTGGCTGATTGATATCTCCTGTCAGATAACAGAGCTTGATCTGTCTGCCAACTGCCTCGTCTCCCTTCCATCCGTGATCCCATGGGGCCTGATGAACCTGAGGAAGCTCAGCCTGGCTGACAATCAGCTGGCAGAGTTACCCAGCGTGCAGTCATCCGATGAGATTATATGTACAAGGTGTGTGCTGGATGCCCACAGCAAACCGAGCCCTTACAGAGAGCAGGTGCAAGGTTGTTGCTGGTGTGAAAACTGCAGCTATGAAAAGCATATAAAGGAGTTTCTTGGTTGCTTTTCTGCCTTGTAAAGTTGAACTTAAGATTTGCTCTTTTCCATTCTCAGCATTACCCAGGTAGTTGTCAGGACAGTTGTAGGGAATTTCAGACCTTATTCCTCATTGTCTCGTGCTGCTTCTGCTCCTCCCCAGTTTTGGTGAGCACCATTCCTCTAATAGGAGGATCTCAGCCTTGAGCTGGCCCAGATGGATATTTCATGTCTTACATCAGTTATCCAAACTGCTGTTGTTTCCCTGACAGGGTTAATTTTCTAAAAAGAGCTTTTTGCTTTGCTCTATGAGAAAGCATTCCAGCTACTTTCATCCAGACCTAAAGTTGTCCTGATAAAATAGATATCTATGGCAACAGGAGCCTTGCTAGCATTTTACTGATGCCTGACCAAGTGTCTTCAGTAATCACAGGTTACTTGAGGTCGATGTATCCAGCAACAAACTTTCTACTCTCCCTTCTGGATTCCTACATCTTAAAAACCTTAAAAAACTCAACGCTGCCAAAAACTATATGGAGAAGTTATTTGACGAGGAAAACAGTACGTACAGTCCCTTGTTGCACTTCTGTTTCAAGGCCTGATTTGGGAAAGAGAAGCCCAAACTGTTGTTATTACAACTTAAAGCCAGCATTAGCAACAGATGCTTAACGTCTCCCAAGTCTTTGTCCAAAGTACATGAAAAGGCCTGTTTATTATTAATCACTCACAATATCTTTTGCCTCTTATTTAGCAAGTATTCAGCATCTTGCTGGGTCAGAATGCTGTCATGCTTACACAAAGTCTGCAACGCTTTGTGTTTTCTAGCAACTAATTGGATTGGCTTAAGGAAGCTGCAGGAGTTTGACGTCTCTGACAACAGGTTGGTGGAACTTCCAACGGTTTTTCTATACTGCTTCAAGTCCCTAAACATACTGAATGTTTCCCGAAATCAGCTGAAAGTGTTTCCAGACCCCTGGGCCTGCCCCTTGGTAAGTCACGATGCTCTGTCAGAGTCAGAGGCTGTAAAAGCTGTTGAAACAGTGCAAAAAAAAATATACGTTGTGATGCTTATGAAGCTGTCAGATGTTTTAGGCTTAAGAGGTGTCTTGTTTCTGTAGGAGTGCCCCTGCAAGGTTTGGTTGATGAGTTTCAGGGCAGGTCTTTCTGAGGTTCTGACTCTTTCTGTAAATGTTGATGACATTGCAGGAAATCTTCCAGAAAAACGTCTTAGATTAATTTTCTTTGTAGTTCATTTGAGCTGAAGTGTTTTTAGGATTGTTTTTATTGAACGATCAGCCTTTGTCCAAAGTTCACTTTGCCCAAACCAATGGATAAAGTGGGGAGTCTATGCCTGCACATCACTGATGCTTTTATCCTTATTATTATGGGAAAACGTAATGACAAGATCCTATTGATGGCAGAACAGCTTTGCTTTAGTGAAGAGTTTGATTGAAAAGCCAATGGGTGTTACTTTCAAAACAACTTTTGAAATATTCTCTTGCCCAACAAAGAATTTGATCATCAGTTATGTGAATGCATCTCCTAAGCAAATAATACGTGCCTACATGCACAGTAATTTATTTAGATCAAAATACCTGAAGAAATCATCTGGAATTAATGTGTAATTGACAGCTGACCTTTTTTTTTTTTTTTTTTTTAAGAGATAATTACTATTGTTTGGGTGTTTTTTCTTTTATGTTTTCCAGAAATGTTGCAAAGCATCCAGAAACTTGCTGGAATCCCTACCTGACACATTCACTGTTTTCTGGAAAAATCACCTCAGAGAAGTGGATTTTTCTGAGAATTCACTAAAAGAAGTTCCACCAGGGCTCTTTCAGCTTGAAGTGAGTATCATTTCTTCCCACCTTTGAAAACTGCATATTTGAATGCCCTTGGCGGTGCTGGTTGGCATCTCTTATCTTTAGTTTTGTGCAAATAAAATAATTCTCCCCATTGGAGCTCGCAGTGTTACTTCAGAATTCTTCAGAATTTGTGGCTTTGCAGAGTTTTAACTTGAAACAAAGAAGAACTTGGGGGTTTCCTACAAGGTTCCCTTCTAGCCTGTGGATCTCAAGGTCATGTGGATAGGAACAGGTTATTATTTGTGCAGAAGTTTGGCAGTTCTTGCACTGCTGCTCTCTATGGGAGTGATGCAGAAGTGATGGTTTGTGTCCACGTCCAATTTGGACCTTAGCAGAATGCTGCAAAGGTACCTCTTGCTCTTGCCCAGAAGAGTGCTGAGGATCATTTGCTCCCTCAGTGGTTTTTAATGATCCTTGCAGATTTGTGATTGCTTTCTGGTAACCATTTGTTTTCTACTGGTATTTCTCCTGGAATTGAATGAATCCTGTGGGCTGTTGTCTCCAAAACTATTCTTTATGCATTAAAATAAGTCCAGTAACTGGGAACTTAGTTCAGAGCCTAGTTAGCTTCTCTCCCTGGCTGGAATTGTTCAGATAAGATGCTGGTCAGCTTTTCCATGTCATGACATGGCTGAGGCAGCCTGAACTGGATGCTGTAGTTCCTTGTCTCTGATACCAGAGGCCTCTTTGTGTGCTGTGGCAGCAGGTAGGAAGGAAGCTCACTTCTAGAAGCACTCGTTCCCTTCTTTAAAGGCAGCAAAAATGAAGAAGTTAGAGATGAGAGAGAAGAGGCAATTGCAAAACAAGGACTGGCAATCTCCAGAGTTAAAGTCATGAAGAGTCACAGCCAGTTAGAAGTAGCTATCTTCCCCCTATGGAGAATCACATAAGTATTGCATAGGGTCTCAACAGGCTTTTAGATCTCATGGACAGCAGCCTTTGTCAGCGTTAGTGGGAGATGTGTAGCATGCACACAGCTGGCTGAAAACAAAGCATTGCAGCTAGGCCACGTGGAACAAAGTCTGTGCTAACTCTGGACAGCGTGGCCTCCTTTTCCTCCAGCCGCTGCTTAGAGTTATTTTGGGAGAGAAATCTGAAGCTTTGTCATGGAGCAGCCCCCTGCTGACCCTGGGAGAGAGCTCGGCACTGGGTGCCAAGGGAGGACCGAGCCTCCCTTCCAACGCGAGGCTTGAGCCAGCAGAAAGCTAGCGATGATAAAGCACTGGTTGTCAAGACCCGAGGGGCAGGGAGGGTTTTACAAGTCTGCACAGTTCACCAGCCCTTTCCTCTGGTGGTTCCCTCGGCGTATTTGCAGTTTTCTGTTTTGCTTTGCCTTCCTCAGGTCCCAGCAAGGCCCAGCGCTGCCCCTCTCGTGTCACTAGAGGGAGCATGTTGCATGGCAGTTGCCACTGCAGGGCTGCTGGGTGTCCATCTTTATGTCACGTGGATACCTCCTCTTTTTCCATTTGAGGAAAAGGGATGGCCAAGAGACTGGCTTCGTGAGACTGTTAATCTTCCTTAATGAAAAGGGTCGTAAACCTTTTATATTGTGTGGAGCGTATTAAACATTTAACACACTTGAAGCGTAAGGCTCTGCTAGTAAAACAGGATTTCTATCGGGTATAATTCATTAATACTGCTGTAGTTATGGCACGAGATAATTTAGTCTGCTTATCTCCATTTTCATGGGAGCTCTTGTAGAATAAACCTGGTAGGAAGTTCTGCATAGATATATACTAACAAAGCAGTTACAAACTTTCCTTGTGTGAAATAGTTCACATTTTTCATCTTACACAACAGATATAAGCCTACATGAGCTTGCACGCATGTCCTTACGTGGCCTACTATGTGTATAGGTCATGCTGTTCTTTTCCATTTGTAAAGATTCCCTTACTATGAATAAATGCTCTCCTAAATGGTTTGTTTCCAATTGAATCTGTCAGCAAGTAGACTAATAATCTCCCAAAACTAATGTTGGCATTGCTTTGCACGAAAGATAAACTTACTGGAGACAATTTTCTTGCATGCTAGGCATGCTGGACAGGATGTTCTGATGGGGAAAAAAAGGTGTACATCGTGTTTCGGTTTTTAAAAGTCATGCTGAAAAAACTCTTTGTGTGTGCTTGGGATACTTTCTGTCTTCTAACTGCAAGCTATTTTTTTTAGGCTTTGGTTTCCCTGAAGTTGCTGGGAAATCACTTAACTACGTTACCTTCGCAAGATAAGTGGAATTGCAAGCAGCTTAAATCACTGGATCTTTCAAAAAACCAACTTGGCAAGTAAGTGTTTGTTGCTTTAAAAACATCTAAGAAAACAAAAGCTGAAGAAATAACAGCAAAGCTGATCCTTCTTGTAATGCAAAGGGTGTCAGTAGTGAATTAATTACCTGCATAGAAGGCATTGATATCTGCATACCATGTCTCTAAGTACATTGTGTGTCTGTGACAGTGATGAATTATCCGTTACTGCTTCTTTGGGCACTTAGCACGCTATATCATTTATTAAATGGATAGATTACTGATAATGGCAGTTTAATTTCAGAGCATGCAGAAATTTCTTTAACCCTTTGTATGGTTCATCACTGCAAATTCCAATTTGTGGGAGGCGTATCTTAACCATAAACCCTCTGGCTGGACTGTGGTGTGCAGTTAGCGTGGGAGTGTTGTTTTGGAAAAGATGAAAAATCTTTGTTTTTTACATGGAAGTGTAACCAGCTGCAAGTTTATAGAGTAGTGACGTTAATAAGGTCATCCAATATAAAGGTGATATTCTTCTATTTAGCAATTACAGCAGGGATGTTTAACATAGGGACTTAAGAGTCCCCAGTCTTCTCCAGAACTGCACTTAACTGTGTCATACTTTAATCTTCTCATCTGGGAGACTGCCCAGCAAGTTTTCTGGAGTCCTTATGAGTTGCTGTGCCCACTGCTAAAAGGACGTTCTCATTTTGTGAGTGTGTCTGTGTCTTTCTGGAGTTACGTTGTTGGGTCGTCTTGTCAGAGACTCTCTGCTGAGAGCAGGGAGTGGCAGCAGGTCAGTTCTCTAAGGCTCCTCCTGAAGCTTGTTCAATTTGCTGTTTGACAGGCTACTTAACCTTGACACCCATAAAGCTGCAGGTCAAGTGCTCTCACCCTGGGAGCTGAAAGCACTGCCTTGCAGAGCTCTGTTCGTTTGCCAGAAGAAAATCGTAGAGCCTGGACAAGTGTTGGTGGAGTCTAGCTCTGTGATTGCACAGTGGGTTTCAATCTCATCAAAACCAGACAGGAACCTGTAAGAGCTGAACTGGGCATCCCACAGCCTCGAGTGGAGCCCAGCTCTGCTCTCATCTCTCCTGGGCACAGAGCTTCAGCACAGTTCCCACCTGCCACATCCAAGCTCAGTTTTCCACACGTTGCCATTGTGTTTTGCTCACAGGAATGACGAGGGGTATAAAACAAAGCGGATTCCCTTTTTCACCACGAGGAGCAGGGTGCGTGGAGGCCCAGAGGCAGGTAAGGGGCATGGCAGAGCAAATGCTGAGCACGGGCTGAGGGGGACTGTGAAGCAGCAGGAATCTGTGGAGTTTGGCTGAGGGAAATAAGTGTAAATTCAGCTGCAACTTTAAATGCAACGGCATTTAAAGAAAGAGGAAATGTGTTTAGATAAAATGTTCCTAAAGTGGTGCAGCTGGTTGATGCCATCAGCAAAGAAAGATGAAAAGGTGAAACCTGTACCTTTCGTGGAGCTTTTATCCTTTTCATGATGATTATTCTTTATAGCCAGAGCACTAACTGCTGTATTGAAGGGAAATTAACCCATAATTAGTCTTATTACTCTTAGGATTGTCTCTATTGTTGATTGTGTAAATGCATATTTTGCCCTGTGATTTGCACCTGAGGTTTGCAGCAGAGCAGAAGAGATGTCCTGTGTTAGTGCACATGAAATCTCAGAGAGAACAAAGGAGTATTTGAGGATATTTTTATGACTTCCTGCTCACTGTGGGATTCATCTGCGTATCTTTTTGTTTGTTTGTTTTATTTTAAATCACTTCGAGAGCACTCTCATTCTTGGCTGCCTGGAGAATGGCTTGCTCTAAAGCATCTTTGAGAATGCTTTCTTAGTGAGTTCTCCCACAAAACGTGCTTCTGCATCAATGTGAATAGGTAAATCTGGTGAGTGCACTAGGTTATAGTAAGGGAAAATGTACAGCTGTGTGAAGCATGCTGATCTGTGGAGTCTGACATCTGTCTTCAGGCCTCCTCTATCAAGTGCTACAGCAGCATTTCCCAAGGGGAGATAAAGGCAGGAACAGCGGGCAGAGTGCTGAGGGCAGAGCTAAAAACCAGCTACAAAAGGAACTGCTGCCCTAATGGGAATTTCTGCACGTTGCAAACCTAGCATAACTCTTCTGTGTAAGGCAGGAAGGGCTGGACTCTGCATCGGTACCATCCGAAAATCCTTGATAATGGCCTGGTGCAGCCCAAAGCTGCCTGAGGTTGCTGCAGGTTGTAGCAGGGCTCAGAGTAGCCTACCTGGCTGGTGCCATGTTGAATAGCCACAGAGACAGAGCAAAGCCAGCTCATCTTTTTCTCTCTGTTCCTTTGCCAAGTATAGCATGGTGAGACTACAGGATGTGGCCAAGAATTTAAGGAACATCAAGAGAAAACAGAAGCTGGAATACATCAGCTGCTCACAGAAATCTCCCGGCGAGGTGGAGGGCAGGTTTTCACATGATTTTTACCAACAAAGCTATTTACTCAAGATTATTTAAAGAAAGTAATTTATGGATGCTCACTATACCTGATTGATAAATCTCAGAATAACTTCTTGCGCACGCATGCGGCGTTGGTGGCATTTACTCATCCAAAAATATATTCTCAAGATGGGATTTGTTTTAATTTTTCTAAAGTTCTTTAAAAGAAAATTTGAGCTCGAGCCAGAGAAGTCATAAATAACTCATGAATAAATAATTGCAATTCATAAACACCTTGAGCCTGCTTCCAGTATAGTGGAGTCCTTTTCGCCTTGGACTCTTTGGTGAATTGAGTGTTGCAGCTATTTTGGGTGCTTGCTCCTACGTGTCCAGGAGGGACTAAATCTGTGCCTAGGTGTGTGCTGAAGAGGAACAATGAAAAGTTTAAGTCCAGTGATGAGCCAGAAAGGAAGTAAATGGAATCCATGGATAAACCTGATGTTCTCCTAAAATAATCCCAAAGATGAAATATTATTTTTTGAGAACTTAAAGGCAGACTGTGACACCCTGCCCACACCCAGCCGTCCCGACGTGTATAGAACAGACGCCTGCAGACAGTGGGACTCTATCTAACTTCTCCCTGATCATAGCTCAGGACTGCAATGCTGTTAAAATGAGAACTGGGAAGTTTCTCCTGTGGAAAACCTCTTCCATTTTCTTTCTTTTTTCTTGTTAAATTGAGTTCCGGTTCCTGAAGCCTTCTTGGTAAGGGAAGATCTTGGTGGAAGTACAACTGTGTCCATCCTTGAGGAAGGATGTGCATCAGGTCTCAGGGCTGCTTTCATAGGCTCTGGAGGCAGCAGATGGTGCTGCTTGTACTTTCCTAATCAGAGGCTCAAAATCTGCATGTTCTTGTGTGGCCTGATTTCCTTTGACTTCAGGATGCTTCTTCTGTCACATATATCTATGTGACAGTCTTAAGACAGCAATACAATTCATGGCAGCTTTTCATGCCGCTCTCCCTGGAGTAATTTGTGGAGCAAAATGATGCTCTTTGGAACCAGCTGAATTTTCCTTTGTCTGATCCTCCCCAGCAACAGCAAGTCAGCCATGCAATGTCACTGTTGTTGCTTGGGTTGCTCTCAAAATAAGCTGGTTTTTGCTCAGACATACAGGAAGGCAGAAGTTCTATGAGACCTTGCAGTACAAAACAGAACAGAGACAAATGCAGGCAGTGCTTTAGGGGTGACATAGGTTAGCAGTCTGTCAGTTGCAATTTGGGTTTTCATCTCTGCTGTTCTGACACGATTTACCACTATTGCTCCGGGTTGCAACATGAAGGCCTGACCATAAATTTGGACCAATTTTGTTTCTTTTTTCAACGTGAAAAAAGCACGTTGAGAACCACTTGCACCTTTGGCATGCTGTTTCACTGCAAGCTAGTAGGCTGGAGTTGGGACAGTTTGCAAGGTGCTACCAGCAATGAGAAACAAAATGCCACAAGTGATCCAAAGTACAGTCATCATGGTAGGCCTGGGGTTCCTCCTTCAGCACCCTAGAGACCTGGAGATTGTCACCTTAAGCATGTGCATCTCTATGACTTTAAAACACTGAGATGTGAGTGTTGATGTTTGGTCTCTGTTGAAGGCTCTTGGCTTTTCTGCTGTTGCTTTGTGGTGGTTCCTGCCAAGGAACATGACCTCATGTTCTGCCCACAGAGTGAAGGTGAAGGTTTTTGGTACAGAGCCTCGGTGCTTGTTGTGTTTTAGAGGTGCAATTTGTTTCCTGTCTTGTTTCAGGTCCTTTTGTGGAGTTCCCAGCGTTTCTGAGTGATTCTCTGGAAGTTCTTTATCTGAACGACAATCAGCTGGAGTCCGTCCCGCAGTCCGTTTGCCTTCTGAAAGGTTTAACAGAACTTTATTTGGGAAAGTAAGTCCGTGTTCTGGGAAAGCTAGGCAGCATTATTTCCATGTTGTTTTAGTGACCAATCTTCTGTGAAGCCCCACCCCAGATGTCCAGTGCCTTTGAAGTCACAAAGCTGGAAATAGTGAACCCCTTGTTTGAGCTGTGCCCATCATTTGCTTTAGATAAGGAGGAGGCCAGCCTTATGAATTAGGGAAGATGATCTAATGCTTTGAACACAGGCCTGGGAATCTAGTGTGCCTCTACTTAATTCTGGCTCTTTGCTGTCCGCTTCTATAGCGTTTGAGTCAATAATTCATAATTTTTGCCTGTATTTTCTCAACTGTCCAGTAAAAATAATTACGCTTGTCTGCCCCAGTGGATACACTGAAGTTATGCATCACTTTTAGGATGGAAATTACTATTAAAGTGCTGAATGGTCTTACTAAAATGTTAATGGAAGATTTCTATGAGGAGAGAATAGTGTAATGTGAGAGTCCGTGAGAGAAGCTACTTAGACACAAAGCCTGGTTGTTGGTAGATGTATTTGTTTTTGTACAGTAACCCTGGTATCCGAGAGCTTCCTCCAGAACTTGGACAGCTGGCTAATCTCTGGCAGCTGGATATCGAGGAACTGAGTATCAGCAACGTTCCTGCAGAGATCAGAAAGGAGGGTAAGTCTGATCCTGTGAGTTCTTTATTACATTGACTGAACGTATAATGAAAGTAGCTTCTTTTCAACGGTCCTGAACAGGAACATTGTGAGCCCCAATCCTTGTTACAGTTAACTGCCATTGCATAGGGTGAAACTCCTACGCACATTTACAAGTTTGATAGTGCTGTGTTACGGCACCATTTAAGGTAGATTGCATGTGGAAAGTGATGACTTACAAATGCAGCACTTCATTTGCAGTGTGCATGCTGGATGAACTCCATGGCTTGCTTCCTGAATGCGTATGGTTTGGGGTATATAGATACTCTTTCTAAAGGCTGAAGCATTTAGGATCAGCCGTCACAGTCACATTGCAGTAACTTTATTGTAAGCTGCTAGGTTTTTGGATCAATTACAATACTGTCTTCTTTTTTGTGTGTTGTAACAAGAAAATCCTGCGGGAATAAAGTTATTAGGAATTATCCCTTCTCTCCAGCACAAGACTAAATCTAATTTTAAGTAGAAACATAAAAGTAGAAGGGAAAACTGTATTTTCCAATACTAAATTAGTATTTTATGTTTCCTTTGAGCTTCTGAAGCATATGAGCCACGGCGTTTGTTTCTTCTTACAGTGCTCCATTGTGGAGTCTCAGAGCAGTGACCTTTTTTGGGCTGTCTCAGGTTTGTCCACTGGAGGTTTCTTTGTTTATTCTCTGGGTCGTCTCAGCCCACAGAGAAATTTCAAGGAAAATATTAATTCAGCTGATATGTCTGCAGCAGTGGGTTTTGTGCAGTCCAGCTGTACGTATGTGCATTTGTAACTGCTAACCACAGATAAAG
This sequence comes from Pavo muticus, assembly GCA_016647715.1. Taxonomy (NCBI): domain Eukaryota; kingdom Metazoa; phylum Chordata; class Aves; order Galliformes; family Phasianidae; genus Pavo; species Pavo muticus. The sequence continues at coordinate 4,677,617 of JACDJE010000059.1, forward strand.
CCTGTCTACTTCCCCCCTCACTGTAGGCCCTAAAACAGTGCTGGCGTACCTACGAGCACAGCTGCGCAAAGCAGAGAAGTGTAAGCTGATGAAGATGATCGTCATTGGTCCTCCACGACAGGGAAAGTCAACTCTGATTGAGATCCTCCAGACGGGAAAAGTCCCTCAGATGATGCACAGTGATGCCACCATACGTACAACAAAATGGGAACTACCCAAGCCAGTGGGACACAAGGCAAAGGTGAAGAGCAGTTGAAGATATTTATTAACCCTGATGGGCTATCTGTGCCCCACAGGGACCCTTTGGGGCTGAAAGTGCCCAATGGAAGCAGTTTCCCTTTACCTGTGAAGCACACCTCACAAGTGACATTTTAGAGTTGTCACAATCCCTCTGATCCCTCTGTTTCATTTCCAGTTGATGTAAGAGGACAGTTCTGTTTTCCTAAGAATTCAACCTTGACTTTTCATCCTAAAGAGTGAGAGCCATTTGTAGACTGCCTGAATTTTGGGTTTCCCAGCTTGGGTGGCTTTTGGACACTGATTTTGAGAGAATATTTTAAATCAGCTTCTCTAAAACAGATTGTTCATTCATATGGGGCTACAAAACAGGACATCGTACCTAAGGCTTGATGACAGAACTATTCTAAATGTGGAAGATAGGTGGAAGGTAGGATGCCTGACATCTAGTTGTGATCCCAGGAGATATCTAAGGCATACCTAAAACATCCAGTTCTCAGGCAGCTCGTCCAGAGGGTAGGTCAATCCATACTGAGCTAATTTGTGCAGCACTGAATTAATTCAAGTTTTGAGAGATTTGTAGGTGGCCCTTTCTGCTGCTGTGTAGGGATTAGAGCATGCAGAATTGGTCTTGGGCTGTTGACAGAGCTGAGGATGTGCAAACACATGGCTCTCACTTTTCAGATGAGAGCCATGGCCACCAGGCTGTTTTGGAAGGGGTGAAGGAGCCTGCTGAGTTCAGCTATTATACAGCAGAGTGCCAAGCCAGAGACAGAAAGAAAAAGAGCAAGCACAGCCCAGCTCTTTAAGGAGAAGACGTTGGGAGAAGAACTGTGTGTTTTGTGTTGAAGAGCAATTGAATAAAACAAAAACCTAGACAGTGCAGGAAACCTGGAGTGGGATCCAAGTTGCTGAACAGGCTGTTGTCCCTACCTCTGAGTCTGTCTTTCCATATACAGCTCAAAGTCTCTTGAATGAACGAGGCAGCCTGGTGCTAGTTAGGGTTTGGTTTAAACAATATGGAAATTCTTCCAGCTGTTCCTGGGAGACTTCAGACTGGGACTGTGCTAGGAGATTGGAGCCATGCTGAGATGCTTGGCTCCTTCCTGAAGTCTTATGGGGTAAGATTAGTGTATGGGATCAGACAGTACTTGGGCCTGGATCGATAAACAGAGCTCACTCAGGGTTATGTGATGTCATCAGAGGATGGTGGCTGGAGAAGGGTTCCCTGCACAGCCACTGGTTCCTTGTCTCCCCAGAGTTAAATGATTTGGGGACAGAGCCTCCAAGACACATAGATACATTCTACTGCAGGTGAGAGCCTGAATGCCATTCAAGCAGAGAGCTGTACTGCTCTTGGTGCTGTCGTGGGCCAATGGATGCTGAGCTGAAGAGATTGCCATTCACACATTCCCCTGAAGTCAGTGAGTGAATTACACTGAGCTGTAATTCTGGCTCGTCTCTGGTGAGGCATGCTTGACAGCCTCTAAGCAGGGTGCAGGATGTCTTTATGCAAGGCTTGAGAAGTTTCCCACCTCCCAGGCACCTGTATTCAGTGTGACTCAGCTGGGGCTGAGCTCCACGGAGTGATTTCAGTGGGGGTTTCCTGTTCCCTGTATCAGTGGCAGATAACTAGCTCCAGCAGTGTTGCTGAGTGTGGCACAGACAAGGATGAAGCAGTTTCTATTCAAGATGCAGCAAAGTACAGGGCTCAGAATGAAATCCTTGTTTGTACTGGAGAATCCACAGCATTAACTGGAGATTTACCAGCATCAAGGGCACCTCTATTATTTTAGCAGCAAGTAATTAGTCTTTATTTCCTGTGGGGAAGTAGTAGCCATGCTTAACAATTGCTTGTTGATTTTTCTTTCCTGGAGGCACAATTAGGACATTGAAACCCTCCTTGTGTCATACATTATGCAGACGTAGGTTTATGCTTCAGCTATTATCTCGCTGTGATTTACTGCCACCGTTTGATTTGAACACTTCTCTTTGTCTAAGTAGGTTGATTCAGTGGAGTTCAATGTCTGGGATATCGGAGGCCCGGCGAGCATGTCTACAGTCAATCAGTGTTTCTTCACAGACAAAGCATTGTACATAGTTGTATGGAACTTGGCACTGGGGGAAGAAGCTGTGGCAAACTTACAGTTCTGGTTGCTGAACATTGAGGTAAGAAGTCACTGGTGGACTCTAGGGCATCTATTTATCAAGCAGTAGCTCAGCACATAGATATGTGATATTACAGATTCCTTTTAGTCTGCTTTTAAACGATCTGCATGAATTTTGCATAGCTTTTGGAATTAATTTTCCATTGCACTGTAGGCGTTATTGCTACATTTAAGGATTTAAGTTTATCATCTGCTTTGTTCTCCCTCACACACGTCAGAGAGTGAAACAAAAGCTGATTTATAAACCCTTACTAAGTAAGGATGAACGTACTTATTTTGGAATTAGTGTTTGACCACACTGTGCTCTAAGGGAGTTCTGGAGCACCTTCTTTTCTGTGTGGGTTAGACACATGTTAGTCTTGAAGTTAAGGTTTTAACACTTTAGATCCAGATGAGCTGGAGCGTATCTCCTGTGTCTTCTGAGCCTCAGAGCTGCAGTGAATTAATTGGCATAGACTGGTTTGTATTCAATGCTCATTACTTGATATCTGCCTTTACATTATGTGTGCAGACAGGGGCTCTAAACTAGTGCCCCTCAAAAGAAACATCTTGACATTGCAATGATGTTAGCTTAATATTCAGCAGCAATAAAAAGCAGAAGCTAAGTAACAAAGCAGAGAAGATAATTACTGTATTTCAAACATGTATGATGTGCCTGTGGTCCTTCACACATCCCAATAAACACATAGCAGCTTCAGAAAAGATATAGAGAAACATGAGCACGATGCTTAGAAGTATGGAAATGTTTTTGAATGCAGAGCAATTAAATAGACCTCTTCAGCTTGGGAAAGGGGCAAATAAGGGCTGTAATAGACTGGGTTACGAGAAGATAAGGCAAAAACCCCAAGGAAGTATTTGTTCATGGTGTGTAGACAAACTAGGAGAGGTCAAATGAGAGAGCGGGATGGTGGTTTGAAACAGAAATAGGAACGGTATTTTTCTGTGGTTGAAGTCCTTTTGATCCACTGGCTGATCCCTGCTTAAACTTTTGCTATCCCATTGTACTTGGCAGCGTGTTTCCTGAAATCCTGGTATTTCCCAGTTCTGTGATAGAATCATGGAAGGGTTGGAAGAAACCACAAGGTCATCTCATCCGTTCCTTTGCACTGATTCAAGATTGAGTAGATTTGGGCATTTCTAGCAGTTTATCTCACCTCTCCGTATACCTCCAGTGCAAACGTTTGTATTACTTCCCTAGGTGTCCTTCCTGGAGTGTCACTTAATCTTTTCCAGGGTATCAAACTTAGATCTTCCAGCTACAGGTTAAGCTAATTTCTCCTTTGTCTGTGCAGGCATAGTTTTCTAGATTAGATCATTGTCCGTGTTTTCTCTTGCAGGCCAAAGCTCCGAATTCAGCAGTGTTAGTGGTAGGAACACACCTTGATTTAATTGAAACCAAATTCCGTGTTGAGAGGATAGCAACGCTGAGGGCATACGTCCTGGCTCTCTGTCGCTCTCCCTCTGGATCCAGAGCAACTGGTTTCCCAGATATCACATTCAAGCACCTGCAGTGAGTACTTGTGTATTTGCCTTTATGAAGCTCAGTCACTCTATTTTATGTCACTTTAAACAATTTTGGTAATACTTGATCTCCTTGGCAACAGAACCAATTTGAAGACCTGTCAGCATGGCGTTTTATACCATGTTATCTCAATCAAAAATAGATAATCAGAGAGGAGTTCAGTGTGGTGCAGGGGTCTGAGCATGGGGCTGAAGCTGGGAGCTCTAAAGTCGCGACCTTGGCTGCGTCTTTCAGTGCTCCCGCTCTGCTCAGCCTTCTCACTGATGATGCTGATATGGTTTATTAATTAGTCACAGGGAGAGAACATGCAGATTGAGTAATTAATGCTCCAAAGCTTATTTTACCAGGCATGATGACTGCATGGGGGGTGCTGCAGGGTTTGGTAGGGGAGGCTGCGTGGGAACCTCTTGCTGCCTGAGCACTGTAAGGGGTGAGTCAGCCCCATGAGCCACCAGCAGCCCAAAGCTGTGCCATTTCAGCTCTCTGTGTGTGATAGCACAGGGACTGTGCTGCCTGTCAGATCGGTGTCAGGCCATGGAGCCTCACACAGCTCCCTCCCATCTGATAGAGAATGCCCTTGGGAAGAGGAGGCTTTCGTGCTGGGGAAGAAATGGCTCTGTCAGCCAAGGGAGTGCACAGCACAGAGGGAGTGTGGATGCAACCGGCTGGCACCAAACAGCTCCAAACAGTGTGAGATTGCCAATGCCTGGGGCACGAGCAGGTGGCAGCTGGCAAGTAAAGAAGGGCACTGCTATGTCCCATTGCGCTTCACATCTGCTGCCTGGCAGAGCTGTCAGGAGACCTCCCACACTCTGCAAATGCAAGCTCTGCATCAGGCCCCCCAGCTGGCTCTTTCATCTGGCTGTGGCTGGGAGAAGTACCAGGGAGCCAGTGTGAGGCATGCAGATGCACAGTGCAGTGGAGAACACGTTGTGGTTCAGTCCTCTAAACGTCTTTTCCTGTCATTGTGGTCTGATTCATCCTATCTAAAGGGGACTTTCTCTCTTTCCCTGCCTCACATCCCTCCCATTCACCTTCCTTTCTCCCAGCCTGCAATGAGCATAATTTTGCTGGAGGAGTGTGCAGGGTGCATGTTGTAAAGCCCTGTGTGATGAGCCTGGGGTGCGTTTGTCAGTGCTGCTCTGCCAGCATCCCAGTGAGCGTAGACTTCCTACTGCCACTGATGGCTGAGGTTTAAGATAAAGCTTGTTGCTTTAGAAAAGGATTTTCTTTTGGCCACAGGAACATGTGTGGGATCAGTTAGAAAGACCTTTTGTTGGGGAAAGTGGAAGAGAACTGTTCCTATTCAGCCCACAAGACGACCAGAAATAGCAGGAGTTGGAAAGAGTTTGTTAGCTATCAAAGCCAGAATGAAGGCCAGCTTTTAGGATCTAAGCACCAATTCCCAGATAACAGGACCCAGATGAGCGAGGGCCGGAATGAGAGTGGGAAAAGGTGTCTGGTAGTCATCATCATCTTCGCCTCTTTGATCTGAGGCTGGGAGGACTGGACTCGACTCATCTCCAGAGACTGCTGGAACACAGGATTTTCCTCATCTTTCAGTCCCTTCCAGGATGTGTGCAGCACTAAAGGGAAAAAGGGTGATAGTTTTGGTTGGTGTCCCAAGGAAGGCCCGATAGGTCACAGAACATAGGGAATGGAAGAGCCCTCTCCAGCAGACGAAGCAAGCAGAGCAGAGTTTGGCTTAGTATTTATTTTCCAGACTTCTTAGTATTTTTCTCTGAAGCTAAAAATGCTCACTGACAGCCTTCCTCCCATTCATCTGACACAGGAAATTTAGTCAGTGATAAGAGAAAGTGAGCATGGAAGGGAAGCCAGCGTGCTGATAAGGTTTGGTAATCCTCACCCTTGCGTGACTTTTGCAGTGAGCTCTCATGTAAGACTTTGGAAGGCCTCGATGGACTCCGACAGCTGATTTTCCATGTTACTTGCAACATGAAGGACGTTGGCAGCTCAATTTGCTCACAGAAACTTGCTGGGAGATTGGTGAGAATCGTGCTTTGTAGAGGTCTTCCCCCAACGGCAGCTTTTTTTGTGGGCTGGGTTTGGACTGGGAGGTGAATTTTGGGAGTTGCTGCTGCTGCAGGAGGCATGCAAAGCATACAAAATGGCTTTGGAGAAAGCAGTACTTTTAAGATCTCTGTAAAGGGGGAGATGGTTTAGATAGGTCATCACTAGCAGAGTGATGCTGTCTGATACTGATCCTGCTGTTTTTCTCATGTGGCTTGCAGATTCCAAGGAGTTACCTTAGTCTTCAAGAAGCCGTCCTTGCAGAGCAGCATAAAAGAAGTCAGAGTGATGACGTGCAGTATTTAACAGACAGACAGATAGAGCTGATCATTGAGCAAACCCCTGGAAATGATATAAAAGACTACGAGGACTTGCAGACTGGTAGGTCATGGCAGGCTGATAATTTCTTGGCAATTAGTGTGTAACCAATTGAAAAATTCAGTGAAGAATAGGGCCCTTGTCCTGTGATATTTCTGGAGGCCTTGCTCTGCAGGAGCCAGAGACAGGTTTGGTGGGGTGGCAGGAGGAGGGTAAAGGGGAGGTGTAACGGGGACAGAAATGTGGATGGTTAGACAGAGTGGGGGGGTTTACAAGTGGAATGTCAGATAGCAGCACTCCTCAGGTACGTGTTGTTCTTGCCTTTGCTACATACTGTCTATACGTGGTGTGAATAAAGCTGCTCAGGCTGCCTAAAATCCCACCTCATCTTCACTGTGCTTTCCTAATGCTGGTCTGTTGCTCATCTACAATTCTGTTGTTTTTTGTTTTGTTTTCTTGCAGCAATTAATTTCCTCATAGAAACAGGTACACTACTGCATTTCCCAGACACGAGCCATGGCCTGAGAAATCTCTACTTCCTTGACCCCGTCTGGCTCTCCGAATGTCTGCAGAGGATTTTCAACATCAAGAGCTCCAAGTCTGTAGCTAAAAATGGAGTCATCAGAGCAGAGGATCTCAGGATGCTGCTAGTTGGGACGGGCTTCACTGAACAAACTGAAGAGCAGTACTTCCAGTTCTTGGCAAAGTTTGAAATTGCCCTGCCAGTAGCCAATAACAGGTAGGTTGATAATTAGAGATGCTTAGCTAGGCTGGAAGAAACTGGCCATTTAATCAGTGGACATTAACAGGCTTTGTCACTGTAAGCAGTAGTCTGGCAAGAGCATCCTGTAGTCCAAATGAGTTTGAAAACTTACCAAGGCAAGTCTTTGCCCATGCAGTGCATTGAGACTGATAGGGTAAGAGATGCTCAGGTGACCAACTCAGCCACCAGCACAGAGGGGCAGTGGCATGGGCAGGGATGTGGTGGTGAACAGGTGGGAGCTCTCACTGCTTGGCTGGCACAGCTGCAGATGAGAGGGAATATGAGGCTCCTGGCTGCCAAGCCTGAAACAAGGATGACTCCAGCCCATCTACTTCTAATGGAAGATCCTCACTCCAAAGTATGGCAGAAGACTTTCGGTAGTCATTAATTACATCAGCCCTGAAAGCATGAGTGTTCTATTTCTAGTGAAAGCAGGAAAGCATTGCTTCACTAGCTATGTGACTTTATTATTTTTTAGCATCATCCAAAGCTGCTGATCAATAGTATTCCTAGAAATAGTGCAGAAAACCTCATTTTCTTTAAATGTCAATGAATCTTCCTCCACCCAACCTCCCACCCCCCATCCCTTTTCCTTTGGGCAGAGTACCCTGCTATTTTTCTCTCTCCCATGTGCTTGGCGACCGCCTGTAGTTGGGTTAATGGTGAAACCATCATCTTAGTTCGCTTCTGCTGCAGCATTTGCATTTCACTACCTTGCCCTTCCAGGACAGCATGGCTGCGTTGCCCTCAGCCTCTTGGGAGCTCTCAATGCCAGCACAAGTGCAGCATTCTCTGTGCTGTCATTATGCCTGTCACTTATCCACTCCAGGATGCCAACAAATTTTCTCAGGCTTAACACAGATAAAGCAGAGATGTTTCAGCTCAGTCCAAAATGCCTTTTGGACTCCTCGTCGCTATCTGCCATTTTTCTCCAAGGCAATCACTTTGTTTGAGCCTCAAGAACAAGGAAACTGCTTTTTCATGGCCAGCCCAATCTTTTTTGGAGTGATTCAAGCCACATTAACAGAATATTCTTCCTACTGACAGACTGCAGCTCTAGCAGGTTGGATTAATTTAATGTGCTAGCCAGACACAGAGCAATTATTTGTTACTGCGCTTCTGCAATTATTGTCTAGATTGCCAGATAGGGTTTCTGTGCAGTGAGCAGAGAAAGCAGCTGCTGGTTTCTGTTCTGAAAGGGTGGATGGGGGCACGTTTCACATATTTCCAAAATTTGCATTGGCTGTTGTTCAGGAGCATCAGATCTCCATCTGTATTATAATCCGCTGTATACTTGTGGTCCAGAAGGGCCTCACTGGCCTTCTTACTTCTAATGCTCATAGACCCTTTCTCTGATGCACTGAGGAAGATTTATTGGCTGTCATAAAGTGTGTCCTCCACTTGTATAGAGCAAGGCTAATGCACTCAGTTTCTCCACCAAAGGTGCATACAACTTAGCTTTGATCTGCTTGTAAAAATAGGGTAGAAAATATGACCATCCTTACTGTAACTTGTAAGTGAAAAGAAATTTTCATCGGTTATACATTCCAAAGACAATTTTACAGAAGGGATAATTTGATCATGTAAAATGCCATCAGATGTTATGGACTGAGGCATATGGAGAAAGCTGTTGTCCATTGATAGGCACCTTTTCCGAAGTGACTTTTCAGTTTTTACAGAGTACTGCAGCTGCTGGAGGGAAAACGTGATAGGCTTAAAGCGTTGGATTTGGACCCAACATTAGTTCCAGTGGTGTGTCTTGTCTCTGTCACTGTATGTTGGTCAAGTCCCTTGGCTGTTTGCCTCCTTGCTGTCATGATGCCCGTCAGTGATGAGCCCCAGATGCTGACAAATTTTCTCAGGCTCAACGCTGATGAAACAGCAGTGTTTCTGCTTACAACCAAATGTGATTTGGGCTGATTTTTGGATCGTATAAGCATCTTGGAATGTTATTTGGTACAGAAGAGTATCGCCGTTAAGAGATTTATTGGCAGGTATTGAAAGCCATAAGCTTGTAGTTTTCAAAACAGTTTTATGCTTCCAAAGCTTTAGCTTCCCAGATTGTAAGGATCAGAAAAAATGGATACTCAGTGCTTACTGAGAGATTTGAAAATAATTTGAAAACTTTCTGTGGGCCTCTGCTCCAGCACTGCTCTCTTCTGGTAGTCCGATAGCTCTGGGTTTCCTCCCACACCTGGGAAAAGATCCACTGCTGGACCTAGTGTGTGCTTGCAGAACGAGATGGGGGAAGGCAAGTAACATCTCTGCTGGCATCAGTCTGGCACAGTGAGTCCTTGCTGTGGAAGTTTGTCAGAGACATGGCAGGGAGTCCAGCAGCACAGTGCGGCAGGGAACGCTGTCATACTGACGCATGAGATGCATAATGCTTGGGGCTGGGATGAGAGCCAGAGCAGCCTGTAAATGTCCCGTTGCCACCTCCCACCACACCTCCTCTCCCCACCTTCTCGACTTAAAGAAGCGGAGCTGCTGTGTGTTTTGCATTTATCTTCTGTTGCACGTAGCAGCACAGCTGTATTCTTCTGTTTACTACCAGAGCACGGTAATAAAGATACCGAGTCTGAATGAGGCTCAACATCACAGCTGTTCTAATGACTCTTGTATTTTCATGCATTTAATTTGTGATTACACAAATGTCCTGCTGATTACATCAATTTTAGCCCTGTCCAATAGCCCTGGCTGAATTATGTCATGTCTGTTTTGCCTCTGCTTGCTTCCATGGTGTAAATGAACTTCTCCATGTATTGCTGCAGTGCCTTTAGCCTAAAAGCTTTTTTATATGCAGTAGGCTGTGCCATTAAAAATGTCTTTGGAGACTGAATCGCCTTATTATCCAGCAACAATGTACTCACTGTTACAAGCTGTAGCTGAAGTTTGAGCTGCTGAATTTGGTTTGTTTCAGCTACCTCCTCCCTCATCTGCTTCCTACCAAGCCAGCGTTAGATATCCATGGGTTCTGCCACCAGACCACAAACACCATCCAAAGGGTCTTCAAGATGAGTTTTGTCCCAGTTGGCTTCTGGCAAAGATTCATTGCACGAATGTTAATTAGCCTGGCAGAGATGGACCTCCAGGTAGGTGACTATATCTCTCTGCAAGCAAAAGAAGACCGCTGGAGTGTACTTGGAGTGTTTCTTCCCATCTAGCTTGATTCAGTTATGGCCTTCAATATTATTGCTTGTGTAAATAGGGGGAGATAAGACTCTGCAATCAAAATCTGAAGCTGTTCTTACAGTAGGTGTTATTTAGAACAACAGACTGGCATGAGGGATGGAAGCCTGCCTTTTCCGCTACCTCCTTGTTGCACCGTTCTCTGAAAGAGATAGGTACCCCCAGCACCTTCCAGTGACAAATATTTGGAGTTCTGCCTGCAGCTCTTGTCCATGACCATTCCACTGGGCCAGACTCTGCTCTTGTTTCCTAGTGGAGGTCTGGAATATCTCCATCAAGTCAGCTTGGATCTATATGGATTTAAACAAGGAAAAAAAATTACAAGACTGTTGCCTTAATGAGATAATGAGTGCAAGCAGGCATCCCATTAGTAGAAGTGGTATGCATATTATTAAAGTAGTCTTTGTAAGGTTCTGAAAGCTAAGTGAATTTTGTTGTTATATAGATGATTTTTTTACAGCAGCTTATATCTGAAAACACAGATCTGCTGGAAGCTATAATAAATACCAGCAGAATATTTTTAGTATTGCTGTGGTATCTGCTTAACAGCTATGCATTTACACTGTGTTCTGTCACCAATGTACAGAACGTGGAAAACGTGTTCCTTGTTTTTGGAAGGTACTCTGAGTTCCAGGTTTCTGAAACCATTTCATAATTTCACTTGTTGCCAAGGCAGCCCTTTAAAACTCCTTGCTTACATCCCCACGGACTCTACATAACCTTAGAACACCTTTGCTAGTGACCTTATTCAGTCCTTAATGAGGTAAATGGAAAGACGTCTGTGGAGAAATAAGTACCAGAGCAGTGAATACAGTGAAGTTCTGCAGATTAATGCTTTGGTTTGAAAACAAAAATACCTTTTGCTCGAAGTGCTGGTTTGAAATGCCTTGGAGAGAAGCCATCTTCCTCCCACTGAAACAGGTGGAAAAGTTAACTCTACACTGAGGGCAGACTTGATCATCTGGTAAATTAGTGGTAAATTAGAGCTAAGCATTTAGCTCTTTGGGTTTTTAAGACTTCTGGAATTGAAGAGTTCATGTCACAAACGTCGTGATTGTAGAATTAAGCTCCCCTTAAGTACTGAAAGGCTGTAGTGAGGTCTCCTTGGAGCCTTCTCTTCTCCAGGCTGAACAAGCCCACCTCCCTCAGCCTTTCTTCATAGGAGTGGTACTCCAACCCTCTCATCATCTCTGTAGCCTCCTGTTGACCTGCTCCTACAGCTCTACGTTTTTCTTGTGGAGCTGTTTGCTGCCATGAAACTGTTCCTTTTTGAGTGGCATGGAAATGTTTTCGTTGCTGCAAAACCAGCTTTGAATGTGCCTATTTTCGTTCCAGTGCAGTTTTTTGAGTACAGGTGCCCTGTGTGGAAATGTTATGGTAGCATCTATGAAGGCCAGAAAGAGTCATCACTGTAATACTTGATTAAAACAATGTTATTAGGAGAAATTTCAGTGTTTTAATGATTATCATGCTTTTGTTTGTTTCAGCTGTTTGAAAACAAGAAGAACACCAAGACAAGAAACAAAAAGGTGACCATCTACAGCTTCACAGGCACCCAAAGAAACCGCTGCAGCACGTTCCGAGTCAAAAGGACTCACACTGTTTACTGGCAGGAAGGTCTGTTCGTTACCTTTGATGGAGGCTATCTTAGGTAATTTTTGTTTGTAATGCAGCATGCGTTACAGGGGACTAATAGAGTGTGTGAAGCACATCATCTGAATGGAGATGGATGGGCCTGACTCATTGTCAGTGCTCACTCATCGGTGGAAGAGGAGGCTCTTCTAATAGACATAACTCATCTGGTAACAGCTGGTGACAACAACGATGAGTAAGTGATTGCATGGCAGTTCTGAATGTATCAGCCTTACGTGTTATTGCAGCCACAGATTTAAAGAGATTTGAAAACAGAAAGTGGTATTCAGAGCAGAACACTTTGCCAGGTAAAATCTTGCATTTACGCCTGCGAAGATTTCCTTAGATCAGTGAGTTTTCCAGTGAATCCTAAAACCCCACCACTGTGTGGCAGCAATCCAGATGAGTGGAGGTGCTTCACTGCTATCAGACTGCATGAGACAGGAGCTATGGGCAAAGGGTTTAAACTGGCAAAGGCAGAGTATCTGCTGGTTGTGAGGCTGGAGGAAAGCTGCCACCCATGTTCTTTCACAGATGCGAGGAGTTGGTGGCCGCTTAGACTTTCATCTCTGCATTATCTGCAGATGCATTTACTCTTCCAGTCCCTGGAAAGATAGGGAAGAACCATTGGTGCTGCTGTATAGTTGGAATCCAGAGGAATATAGTGGCTTTCTTGAACTCATTTAGGCAGTCTGCAGCTGAACAGAGACTTGGAACCAGATGTTGCAAATCACAGGCTAGAACCCTAAATTCTGGACCGAGGTTGTGGCCCTAGTATATCTTCCCATGTACTATGCTTCAGGGAATTACAGAACTAGCTCTTTGTAGTAAAGATGCATTTACCTACTGTGAGCAATTTCTTCTCAAAGTCATTTGAAGAATGGATTGAATTGAAATTCATATTCCAAGCCAAGGTTTTATTTTGATTGCCTATGAACTGCATGTTATTTTGTAACTCAGCTTTCCTAGGAGAAAGAAAGTTTGTTGACACTGATTCTTAACAAAAGCTTCATTCCACTGTCTTTTGTCTTTCTTAAACAGCGTTGAGTCTTCTGATGTCAACTGGAAAAAGAAAAAAAGTGGGGGAATTAAAATCATTTGCCAGTCAGAAGTGAGAGACTTTTCAGCCATGGCGTTCATCACAGATCATGTCAACTCTTTGATAGACCAGTGGTTTCCTGGTAAGAGAACTGTTGTAATTTTCTGTGTTGTATTATGTCTGTATAACAGAAAGTTCTTTGGCAAAGCTCTCCAGGTGTGCAGTGTTGTGTGTTAAATGAAGACCCCTCAGGCTCTGAGAGTCTCAAGCCAATAATGTCTGAGAGAAGCTGATAACCTGCAGACAGATTGAGATTCTTTGCCAGTAATCATTGGTCTACGCCTTGTGTCTTTGATCTCATCAATCTCAGCAAGCACAAGTGAAACATTACAGATGAAGCAAGACCTGCTCGTACAGGAGTGAGAGTCTCTTCCCTTGCTCGTAGTAGAGGCAGGATTCCACCCAGACTACTTGGTGCTGTTCCTCAGTGCCAGAACTCCTTTTGGGGTCAGCTGGGATCAGCTTTTTATCCCCCATTTTGAATAGCCTGTAATTAATAAAATTGTGATGTGAGAGGCGTGAGTGAATATGATACCAAGGATTCTGTGCCAAGGTAACTTCCTTGACTCCAGCAGTTATTTTTCCTGTGATCAGCACAGATCATGCTGTTACCCAGCAGGCCATTTGCAACCCCAGTACACTTTTGTTTAAAACCAAAACAAAATCTCAAGTATTCTTTGTCATCTCATATCGGTCACTCAACGGTCTGGAACACAGTGCCAAAATCTCTTAATTGGAGGTTCTCCCAAGGAAACAGTTGTCTCACGTAATCATGTTCTGCATGCTACAAACTTAAAAGAAGACTTTATTTGCCTTTAGATTAAAATAGTGATAATGTTGATCACTGAAGCTTGAGAAGAGTCGTGACTTCAAAGGCTGTGGCCTGGATTCATCCGCTGGATTTTGTAGACATTTAATGGGAGCTGACAACACCAAATCCCTCTGTAGCTGATAGGAGAGGTTCTGTCATGGTAGCTTTTCCCTTAGAGGGTCTGAAAATGTTGCTCATGAGAGAGAGCAATGTGTTCCTGCCTTCAGTGCTGCAGATAGTGCTTTCTCCTGCTCTGAACCAGCTGCTTTCATGAGCCTGCTTTCACAAACTGCTGCAATCATGAGTCTGACCTTTTCCTGCCAGTGGATCCAGGTAGTGAATGCAGACACTTGAATGCGCTCGGAGCTGTTGCACCTTCTAAGTTTCAGTTATGTATTCTGTTTGTTTGCTTGGTTTGAAGCACTCACAGCCACTGAGAGTGACGGTACGTTGCTGATGGAGCAGTATGTGCCCTGCCACATCTGTGCTGCTTCCAGGCTGGAGGAAGAGTGTGGCGAGAAGGCAGAGGATGCACAGTACTTCAACATGGAGGACTGAGTCCTGACTGCCATCGAACTGGACTAAATCACGTGCCCTAACCACCCCGACATCCCTGTTTCTCTCCAAGAGCTGGTCCCAGAGCTCTTCATGACAGATTTTCCTGCCAGGTAATGTTATGCAATGGACTCTGGATTAATTTCAGTGTGCCTGTATAATTCAGTTGTTTGTGTTTTTCCTAAACCATCTCTTCTAGAGGAGCACACTGAATGTGAGGATTATGAGTGGAAGGTGTCCCTGCTTATGGCATGGCAATTGGAACTGGGTGGTCTTTTAAGGTCTCTACCAACCAAGCCGTTCTCTGACTTTATTTTTTGCTTTATTGAGTCCTCTAGAATCGCTGCGGTGCAATGTGAAAGTCTCTTTTTAATGTCACTGTTGTCCTGAACTGTCAGTACGCTGCTGTAGTTGAAGTCTTCCTGGGATGCCTGGTATGAACCAGAAAGGAAATTTAATATGGCAGAACCAAGAGGCAGTGCTGCTGTGTCACAAGACTGATGATTAGATCACCTTTAGATATAAAGATCCTTTAGGAGAGTGAGTTTATGGAGACGCTGCTACAGAACTCACAATGGGCTGAGGCTTCTGCACAGTTCAGGTCTACTGTGTGTGGAGTAGCTGTGTGGCAATCCTGAGCAGCTGAAACATTTTCCTACCTGTAGCAGCATTTCCAAATCTTTTAGCTGCTTACCTTCGTTCTAGATGGATCATGTACCCTGTATTACTCAGTGTGTAGAGTGAGAGAGAACCTGATGGCAGGCAGGACATAGGACAGGAGTCCCTTTCTGTTCACACTTCTCAGACCTCTTTGGGCTGGAAGCAGAGATGTGAGATGTCTTGACCAAATGGTGTCCTGTCAGCTGCTCTTGGAGCTTTCTATGTTCCTGTTGCCTCCCATTCCCTTTTTACAGATGGGTATTGTGGGCCAGCATCACCAGTGGCTAACCTCTCTATGGTCTCTCCTAGAGACTTATTTTGGCTGGTGTGAGGTGAGTGGAGATGTTTGAAGTACGAACAGCTGTGAAAGTAGGCTCTGGAAGAGTGGGGAAATGATGAATTGCAGCCTGGGAACAGTAAGCTGATTGGAATAATCAGGTTTTGGAGTGTGGGGCTGTTCATAAACGTCCCGTCCTGCCTCAACAGAGAGAAGAGGAACGGGGTAAATGAAACAAACAAAAAAATCATTAATGCAGATAAATGTTAGTAATGTCTGTAGCTGTGCCATCTGCTTGGAGAAAGAGCTCATGTGCTTTCCAGATCTGTTGGGTTCTCATAGGATAAGCTGGCCCGGTAAAAAGCCTTTTTCGCTTATTTGCTCATTACTTTTCTTTCTGCAGAGAATCTGTTGAGCCATATGTGAGCCAGCACAGAGCACCTTGAGATGACAAAGGTGATCCAGTCTGCTCAGCAGATATAACAAGAACCTAAGAGGGATGTGCGAAAATGACAATCACATTAAAAGCATTAATTTACAGTGCCTTTAAAGCTTGTCTTTTAATTAAAGAGCCCCAATCTCTTTTTGGCAGATTGTTCTTGGAAAACAGCAAACTGGAATGCAGTGAAAATGAAAACAACGTTCTTGGCCAGGGTGGAAGTGGGACCGTTATATATCGGGCACGATACCAGGGAAAACCAGTGGCTGTGAAGAGATTTCAGATCAAAAAATGCAGTGGTTCTCCCACTTCAGCTGCAGGTACAGTACAGAATCAGCACTGAGATTCACTCTTGCAACCTGAGGTCGCAAGCTAAGACCAAAAAGCCTTTGCTCTCTGAAGTGCTGGCAGCACCTGCTTGTATACAGCTTTGAAATATACAGTAAAATTCATGTGTTTTCATGGGGGAGGAAGGTGTACTTTAAGGAGTCTTTCATGACAGTATCTGTAAGGTACAGAAATTAAAACCATTTTCACTGTAGGATGTCAGAAAAAAGGTCATTGGCAATGAGAAGTGTGTATTTGCGTGGGTTTGCAATAAGGACTTGCAGGTCTCTACCTTTTTAATAAGTCTTATTTCATCTATGCCAGCACCTAAAGAAAGGAAATTGGAAATCTTCCTGCTCCTCTGCTTGGGCGGGCAGGCAGGGATGGCCTCTCACACTGCATAATGCTGGGTGTTGAGCCCAGATTTCCATCAGAGGTTCAGTCCAAGGACAGAAGAAACGGGGAAAGTGCCTCAATTTCTTCACTTTTCTCAGGGAAGCCCTGAGCTGAAGAAGCAGACAGCTGCTGTCCTACTGACACATAGTGGAGTTGCCTGAGCAGCCTGGAGTGTCCCATGGCAGAAGGACAATAGAGTCCCACTTCTGAGAGGGCAGTTGGGCAAGGGTAGGAAAGACCCCTTCCTCTGAAGGGTCTGCAATGTAGCATCCACCCCCAAAGACGTTAGTTTAAAAAGGTTCACTTTCTCAGTGATTAGCACCCTCCAAAGAGTCCATAACATTCTTTTTTAGCCAGGAACTGAGAAGGAGTTTGTATGTCTTGCCAGATACCATGCTGAAACACCTGAGAGCCATGGATGCCATGAAGAACTTCTCCGAGTTCCGCCAGGAGGCCAGCATGCTCCACTCGCTGCAGCACCCCTGCATTGTCTCCCTCATTGGCATCAGCATCCATCCACTCTGCTTCGCGCTGGAGCTGGCCCCTCTGGGCAGCCTCACCACTGTCTTATCTGAAAACTCCAAAGGTAAAAGCACGGTCTCCCTCCTGGGAGATCTCACTCCTGAGTCACAATAGTGACAAATGATTGATAACGCCAAAACCACTGCTTGATTTACTGAAGGGAAAGAGGGAAATGGGGAGGGATGGCATTTCTCTTCAGCTGTGCCTCTGGGGACTAAGTGTAAAAATTGATGCTCAGGGTTTTGAAAACTACTTTGGAGGCTGGATTTTCAGATTCTCTGCTAAGTAATAAGTGCACTTCTCTTCAGTTCTCCCTGTGTAGTGCTGCGTTCTTCCCCTGCAAATGTATGTCTGGCAGTCTGAATTCTCCCATAACTGTCTGTATTCTTGTTGCTATCAAATGAATGACACTCATTCTGAGATAGGTTGAGGCCATCTGACCCTCTTGGCATTTTGGCTTTGTGTCAACTTTCAGTTAAGCATTAATTCTCACCAGAAGATTCAGGGATCTGGAGGTTGGAAGGGTTTTAAAACTCATAATAGAACTGCCAGATTTGTATAGCAACATGAATACTTTGAATGCTGACGTTGGGTGATGTTTTAAAGCATTCTTAGTTATTGCTTTGGAGTTTGAAAGAGAAAGAAAGGGGGAAAAGCAGTTGTGATTACAAGACCTGAGGGCAGACTGTTGCTTTGTGGCAGGATCTTCCTTCGTGCCTCTGGGACACATGCTGACACACAAAATAGCGTATCAGATTGTCACCGGCCTTGCCTACCTGCATAAGAAGAACATCATCTTTTGTGACCTGAAGTCAGACAATATTTTGGTATGGTCACTGGATGTCAAGGAGCACATCAATATCAAGCTGTCTGACTATGGGATCTCTCGGCAGTCGTTCCATGAAGGAGCACTCGGGGTGGAAGGCACACCAGGCTATCAAGCCCCTGAGATCAGGCCTCGCATAGTCTATGATGAGAAGGTAACTGTAGCACGTCCATGGGTCGTGGTGGTGGTGGCTTCATGCTGAATTCCCTCCTAACTGCTCTGCTGTTGTGCAGTGCTATCCTTCCCGTTGTATTCTTCCATGCTGCCTTTACCATGGGAGGTTTGCTCTCTGTTGCTGGCTCTAGGTTGACATGTTCTCCTATGGAATGGTGCTGTACGAGTTGCTGTCCGGTCAGCGGCCTGTGCTAGGGCAGCACCAACTGCAGATAGCAAAGAAGCTGTCGAAAGGGATCCGTCCTGTTCTTGGTCAGCCAGAAGAGGTGCAGCTGTATAGGATGCAGGCACTCATGATGGAGTGCTGGGACACTAAGCCAGAAAAGGTACCAGACACCCCTCATCACCAGCATCCCTCTTGGTACAGCTCTGCAGCTCGGTTGCCTGTTTTCCCCCTCCTGCTGATTTGGCCAAGAGCTTCTACTAGCTTAAATTAGAGTTTTATGAATGAAACAATGGCAGATTGGTGGCCTAAGACGTCTGAGGTGGCATGCAGGTCCCTTGATGTCAGTGGCAGTTAAAATATTGATTTCTCTTGGACGAGACATTACCCATAATTTCTAGAAGCAGCTACAGCATCATGCTGTGAATGTAACTACAAAGACTTCAAAACCCCTCCAATTATAAAAGACAATATGAGAGGATAAGAGAAGGATTTTTAAGTATGAAAAAGAAAAGGATATTGGTGTATTGCATTTCTCATTAATTAAGTTGATGGTTTGGAGCTCTTGTTCTTCAAAAAAAGGTTGCCTTGACTCACAGACAGGCAGAGGTTGGGTCAGGTCCCAGAATTCTTGCATCTTACATCTGAATAAATTCTGGGATACAGAGGGATGCTAAGAACCACTGAGGTGGGATTTGTAAGGGGAAGTTGGTGCAGATATGGATACGTTGCAGGAGATTTTATTAAATAAGTCCTTGACTCTGTAGCTTTAATAGCAATGGTTATGATTCTGTTCTTCCATCTGGACCTCCAGCTGCCTTTGTGATGTGTGTCGTTCTCTTTTCCTTTCCCCACAGCGTCCGCTGGCCATTTCTGTGGTAGGACAGATGAAAGATCCCACCTTTGCAACATTCATGTACCTGCTGCCCTGTGGGAAGCAGTCTTCTTTCTTCTGCTCCCAAGGACAGGAATACACTGTGGTTTTCTGGGATGGGAAGGAAGACACCAGGTTAGATGGCTCCTATTACTCATTTCTCTTTAAAGTAAAAATCCTTCAGTGTCTTCACTTACCCCTCTGAGGGGAGATAAAGAAGGTGAAAGTGAATTTGAGTGAATGCCAAGGATACATTGAACGCTGTTTTCATTGAACTCTTTTAATTGGGAACAGTGGTTGCTTTATAAAGGATATTTAATGAGCTTAACTCTGCTTCAGTTAATATGAGGAGAAGATTAGGGCAGTGTAATGATTCATACACACAGGATGGAGCATTTGCACATGAGAACAGACGTGTTCTGCCTTTCCTAATGAGGCCATTTAACGCTAAACCTTTCCTAATTGAGACTGCAGTTCCATCTCTGTTCTGCAGAGCAATTAAGCACATGCTTAAATCCTATTGAAATCATCAGGAGTTAGCCACATGCCTGAAGCTGTGTGTGCATCCAAGTGTGTGCTTCCAGTAAAATGTGTGCCATACTGGCTAGGCATGTGCCGTAAGTGTTATTAAATTGTGACTGAGATGATGGTATTTTGCTCAGCCGCCTATGACCCGTGGCTAGTTAGGTTTATTTTTATGGATGTTACTGATTTTTATAGCCCTCATTTTATTTGGAAACATTCACAAATGGATCTGAATTTAGTATTAGTTATTCGTAGGCATTAACCTAATGGGAAAGGTACGTGATTTGTTCCTGAGCTGTTTGCTCTGCTGTTTGTGGTGCCTGGCCAGCCGTTCAGCGCAGGCAGTAGAACTATTCCTGCTGAAACACATGGGACCCACAGATGTATTTTGAATATGTGGATGTTGTCCAAATATTCACAGCAATATATCTCAGGGAATCTGCTTCCTGACCGGACAATTGCTGGAGACTGCTGAATAACAAATTGCTTCTATATGACAGATTTTGGGATGTGCGATTGCCTGTGCTGCAGTTGGTCCAACATCTGGGCTCACAGATGCGATTGTGAATATCCAGTTGTTGTTCAAACACCCAAAGCCAATAAACTCCCCCGAACCCAAAACAAACAAAATCCTTGTAGTTACAAAAATATTTATAGGTCATATTTATAAAAGAATTTATCAGGTTACAGATCTTTGCTCTTATGTGGAGGAATCGTCATCTGCTGTTTACGTACCAGAATTAGTAATGAAACAAGATAATACTGAGGCAGTGAGCTTGGGAAAAGAGCATATATTCTCTTGAGAATCTTAATGGGTGAGGAAGGCTGAGAGCTTCCAGCTATTAATTACCGCTCTGCAGCTGAAGCTGCTCATCTCACAGCTGAATTATAGTAACTGGCAGTAGAAGTGCTCCTCATCCATTTCAGTGCAAAGTCGGATAGCTGAGCTGAAATCTTCACAGAAGCAATCGCACATCTGCCCCAAGGAAGAGCTGCAGCATGTCTTTGTGTCTTTTCCTTTATGAGAACTCTTTGGAGAGCCCTGCAGCACTGTCTGCATCACGCTGTGGCTCGGCCAGAAGTGCCCTATGCAGGTTGGAGGCTGGCTGCAGCCAACGGTTTGCTCTTTTCAGAAACTACACGGTGGTGAATCCAGAAAAAGGGGTCATAGAAGTGGAGAGGATGAGCTGCCCCGGAATGAAGCTGTGCTGCCAACTGAAATTTCAGAACGCCCTCTGGGCTGCCACGGAGGTAAGGCCGTCTGCGCCCTGCTCGAGTGCTGCTCCTCGCAAGGGATGCAAACCTACAGCCTCTTCAGTCAGTAGAACTAAGACAACAGAGCTGAGCAGCGTGACTTGACACCTGCTGCCTCATGGGGTGTTGGTGCTGTATGCTGTTTGGCTGACACGTAGAGCACGGTTGTGTCTCCTGGTGTTCAGAGCAGTCATGGGAAGCTCAGCTGCACGAGGTGAAACTGTCCCGGTTGGGGCATATCTGCACCCACTGGTTCCATCTGGGAAATGTCCTTATCTCTGAGTGATAAAGGGGAGCAGTGAAAGAAACCATGTGTCACGGGTGGGGTTGTAATACAGGGCTGAGGGATTTGGAATCTGGTGGGAAATGGGCACCCAAGTGCAGCATTCACCATGGAAAACCGTGGCTGAAAAGATAAGAGTGAGAGAGCATGGCTGGCTTATCTCTGAGCCTGTATCCGCCCATTAGAAAGGGCTGTGTTAAGTGTCAGCCTGTTCTGCACAGCCATTTGACATAAAGCAAACAAAAAATAGATGAAACAAATGGGAATGTTCCTGAAGTTCAGCTTAGGGGTGGGGGGGAGGAGACCATGTGTGCAGAATAAGTAATCTGTATTGGTGAGTTCACATGGCTGGAGTATGGAAGCCAGAATGGAGTGAAGGTTTATATCTTTCTCCCATGTTGGTAAATAAGATATTTGACTTTTCTATCCACCCAAATTGAGGCAGGGTTCAAATATTCCTTTTTTTTCCATAATGAGAAGTATAGAAAAAGTATAATTCAGAGATCTTAAAGCATTTTATTTTCACCTTTTTGATCAACATTAAATGTGCTGATATTCCCCAAACCAAGTGCTCCATAGTAGGTAGGGGGTGTAGAGCAGGTGTAACTCCAGTATTATTAGTCTGAACTGACAGGTGAATGCAAAAGAGCACGAAATGTGTCTCAGTTGTCCTGACACTTTCAGGTTTGTTCAGAGTCAGGGTTGCCAATGCTGGTTTAGGTATGCTGCTGTAACAACTGTAGTGTGATTTTGGTTGGGTTTGGGTCACAGCTCGTTCTGGGGAAGGCAGCCCCCAGGTTCTACCCATGGGCTGATGGTCTCCAGAGAAAACAAAGGGAAATCCAGGCTTTGCATAAGAAAAAATACAAATAAAAGCTGTTTGGGAAACAGTTGGATCTCGTTCAGGTATCAAAGTGTAAAAATCATGAGAAGCAATGGAAATTCATTGAATTTGATGCGCTCTTCCACAGGACCAGAAGATTTCAGTGTACAGGCTGCAGGGCATGTGTCCTCTGAAGGCCCCGCAGAAGGGTTTGGAATCTCCTGCTGCTGTCAGCTGCTTCCTGGTGATTCCTGTTATCAAAAAGGTATGGGGGAATCCTAGCTCCGGCCTGGGGAGAGTGTGTTAGTGAAGCCAGGCTGCCAAGGCTTGTGCCACTTGTCACCAGCCAGCATCAAAGGAGTTTGCAGTGTTTGGTGGTGCAAGAAGGTGGCTTTGGCTCTTGGTGTCTCTGCCAGCAGAGCAAGGGGCAGAGGTGTGGGCATGAACCTGCATCAGGGGACCGGAGCTGGCACTGCAAACCCTGCCGGGATAACAGTCCAAACAGATCAAATTCCCCCACAAGGAAGTTTTCCAGCTGTGTTTCCACATCACTGCACGACAAGGTTTAGGCTGATCAAGCAAGGTCGAGGGGATGTGAATGAGTAATTAGTATAGAGTTTTGTTAACTGTTAATGCAGGGCTTGGGTATACCCTGGCTCCTGCTCTCACTCATTCCCTGGCACGTGTGCGTGCTGTTGTTTGTGTGCACAGTATTACCTACACTTCTTTTTGGTTTTGGATGAGAACACTTAGGTCATAAATGCAGTCTACGAGCTGCCACCTATGACTAATAAAACGTTGTATGCTATCTAGCTGGTTCTGAAACTGCTACCATCCAATTATTGGCAAGAGGAATCTGACATTACTGCCTACTGCGGGCAAGTCTGGGGATGTATAAAAACTGCTCTGGGGCTAAATTACCTCCGGTTTGCTTATGGCACCTCGAGTGAAAACACATAATTATACTCCAACGTTAATGGTGACCATGAAGTTTTTGCAGATGCCAGTGGGCTGTCTAAGGCTAAAAGCTCAACGTGGAGCAGTTCTCACAGCGGCCGCGGAGCTGTTTTATACCACGTGTCTGTTCACGTTATTGTCCATTTCTGGCTGGTCTGCTCAGACTGCTGTCTGCATCCAGGGCAGATGGTTAGTGTAAGGTGTACCACTTGACTTCCAAACATGGTGTGAGGAGGACTGAAGGAGGGCACAGAGCTGAAGTTGGCAGAGGGACGAGTTTCACCCGTCGGGAGGCTGCGTCTGTCGGCTTTCTTTGGCTCCCACGTCTGCAGTGTTTCTCCACTGTGCAGTTTCATTTCTGACGTGTAGGGCAAATTTCTTTTTCGTGCTGCCTGAGGTTTTGTCCAGGATAGTCGAACGAGTCTTTCGCTTTTCAGCTTTTCCACTGTCACACAGCTTGCAAAACCATTCCTTAGGGGTTACGAGTGGCTTTATGTCTCCTGGTTTCTATTTTCAGTTTGTGGCTTGCCTAGAAAATGTCATAAATAATGCCAGGCTCTACAATAGTAATATTGAGTCTAGACACCTCCCTTCCTCCCCCGACCCTACCCAACCTTCCAGAAATCCACATCCTTCTGCTGCACTCCTTGCTTTATTGCACTTACTTTTTCCTCTCTCCTTTCTATGAATGAATTTGGCAGCAAAACAGCCAGAGCAGCAGCCGTGGGGATGTGCAGACCAGGCTGGCAAGAAACTAAGCCATTTTTCGAAGCAGCCAGTTCTTCCCATAAAGTAAAGTGGAAAGCTTACACTTGTCAGACTCACTGTACAGCACAGCGAGTTGTATCAGAGTTATCACATGGTAATTATTGCCCGGTGGGGGAAAGAATTGCTCTCGTTTCCCTGGGAAGAAAGCCTTCAGCTGGTGAGATGTGAGGTAACTCGCAGTCAGAGAGCTGCCGAGGGATGTTGCTGGGAAGGGGAATTCTTTATGACTGCCTTGGGAAGGCTGATCCAAAAGAAACAGTTTCCAAAACTCGGTTTCTCATCCAAAGGAAGCATCATGGAAAATTAAAGGCAGCAGAGAGGGGCCCAGAATCCAAATCTCACCCGCCAAGGAAAAGTCTTGTACAATTTGAGCTTTTTTGTTGTGTGGTTTCTGGGGGAGAGAGATGTGTATGGGTGCAAGCCTCCGGCCTCCTGCAGCAACCTGGAACGTACGAAAACAAAAGCTGCATTTAAAGGCTGCAACGCTCAGTGCCAGCAGCGCCAGACCCTGTGGGAAGGAGGGAGGAGGTGACCAAGGCCATTTTTGGTTTTAACCTGCTCCTTGTGGCCGTCCCAGCTGCTCCTGTCCTTAGCCACGAGGACAGGACGTCTGGAGCCAGCTCACCCTCTATGCTGCCCATCGCAGCCCCGCTCCAAGGCCTTCCTCACTGGCACAGCGGGGCTGCTGGCAGGACACGCGCTTCAAATGCAGTTTTGTTGCTGCGTGTTTTTGTTGGCTCTTTGAGCTTGAATGTTGAAAATGAATTCTGAGAAAGTTACTTAAGGTTTCTGGAGCCTGCCGCGCTGCCCGTCTCTGGTCGCTGTTGCAATAGCCTGGGTCTGAGGGCTTTGCCACGCTGCCCTGCCCCACCAGCACCCCATAATGTCTGGTAGCACCTGGGCAGCCTTGGCAGTGCCCCTCTTGTGGTCCCTGCTAGGCCAGAGATGGCAGGTAGTGGGCATTTCCCAGGGTCTGAGTTCTCAGTCCTCCTTTCCGAACCAAAGCGATAACAGTGGTGGATGGAATGAAGCAAATCCTGATAGCCAAGGCTGCGAGCAATGAGTGCCCCAAAGCATCAAGTACCTGTCAGGTTTGCTTCCACTGTAGGCTAGCCAGGCTAAAGTCTGGCATAATCCATAAAACTGAGAAGGTATAAATGATGCAGCTCTGTAGTGTTGGTCTCCCAATCCCACCCCCTGCCATGGGCTGGTTGCCCACCACCAAATAATAATCATAATCATTGCTCTGCAGCGGCTGACACTCATCAAGGAAATGACAATATAGATATATTTTTGAAGGCTGTGTTTAGATAATCCAACATTTACAAAGCAAGCAAGACAGAATCCCAGAGCAAGCTGTAGTAGTGCTGTGTGCCATGCTAGCAGCAGCTCAGGTTGGCACACCCACGTTACATTCGAGCAGAACAGCCACAGCATTGGGGAGCTCCTCACCCTCTTAAAATGTGCCTGATAATGAAACTGGGCAATAATTTTCGGAAGGCTATCAGAACAGTGAAATATGTCCTTTTGATTTTGGGTGTTCCATTTTTAGTAAGAAATACTTGCTGTGCGGGGTCCTTTGGTCTGAAAACATTGGACCATTTTCACCAGAGAGATGCAGGCTGTTCTGCTTTGCTTTGTTCTGTTTTAAATAACTGAACTCTTTTCCAAAGGCAAAAACATGTGAAACCCAGCTTGTGCAAAGCATCATGCCATGTTCCAACCTCTTGATGAACCCCCCCGGCAGGTCCACGTCCAAGAACCTTTGCACCAGATCCACTTGGCAGCGGGGATGTGGCACCGAGCACTGCAGGCCACTAGGGTTTCTTTTAATTAGTGGTTAGAGGATTGGGACCAGGCTGAGTTGGAGTCCAAGTCCCATTTCACAACTTTCCACTTGCTTCCCTAGTTTTTCCCATTACTGTAAAATTCTGCTGTGATTTGGATTAGTCATACGAGCGCAGCACGCTGATGGCTTTACTCATGCTGTGTATACAGATAGAATGGTTTAATCCAAGACTCCTAATGAACCTTGCAAACAGTGCTATCCATTAAACTAATACCCAAGTGCTATCTGCCCCTTGGTATTTGAGAGCAGCTCAAGGTACTGATTTTGGCCTGTGTGGACCCAGAGCCATCTCATGGGGTTGGCACAGCCACAAGCCCTGAAGGTTTCCATTGGCTTTGGAGCAGCCAAGGGTGACGCCAGGTCCCCAGCCCATCTCACAGGGCTTTGTGCCATGGAGGGCTGACGCTGTGTTCTTTGGTTCCATTTGCTTTTGGTTTGTAACAGCAGTGAGAAAGCCCTGGGCAAAGGGTCTTTTTTTTCTTTTTTTTTTTTTTGAATTTATTGCTCCACAGGGAGGAAATAAAGGCCTTTGAGGTAGGTATTGTTTTATCTGCTGCACAGATGGGGAGTTTCTGGTACAGCCCTGAGGTCACGGGGAGTTAATTCCCCAGAGTCCCATTTCCCAGCCTGTTTCACAGCCCTCTGCACCGCCTCAGTGAGCGGGAGGTGCTGGGGATGCACTGAGCCGTGGCCTTCTTGCCAGCTCCCATGCAGGGACGTGGCGGTCCCCACTGCAGCCAGCACATCCCAGGGCAGGATGTGAGCTACCTGCTGCGGTGTGCTTGGGCACCTGGCAGCTGTTTTTGTGCCTGGCACTGGGAACACTGCCTGCGATCCCAAACCCAGAGCACATCCCAGGAGGAGAGCAGCGGTTGAGTGCAGAGTGATCACTGTGCGCTGGCGTTGGCTGAAGGACCATCTCCCTCTTTCCATTTCCTCCTGCATTTCTTCCATTCCTCTCCTTGTCTGATAGCAATAGATTCACTGTGCTTTAATCCTTTCTGGATATGAGCCGGGTTTCTACAGCTGGATTCCTAGGATCAAGATGGCTGTCTCTGAACGTGTTCCAGCTTGAATTTGTTAACCTTGGGGGCAGGCTGCCAGGCCTGTCTATCCTCCCTTGCCAATAAAGAGAGAGGTAATACTGGGTGAGAGGAGTATGGCTCTGAAGCAGCTTCTGTATAACAGCTTCTTTTTATGTTGCTGGTATCGCTGAGTGATCTGGAGTAAGTTACTGGCACACTTACAGGATTATGAGGGGCAATCAGCGCCTCGGGGATTGGAAGTTTTTGTCTGGGGGGGAAGCAAAGAATCTGGAGAGAATCTGCCAACTCTTTCTTGCAGAACTCGTACATGGTGCTGGCCGGCCTGTCGGATGGACTCGTAGCAGTGTTCTCGGTGGCCCAGGGCATCCCAGCAGACAGCTGCTCCTACCTGTGCTCCCACACAGCCAACAGGTCCAAATTCAACATTCCCGACGATGACCCGCGGCAGAACCCCTACCCAGTGAGGGCCATGGAGATCGCCAACAGCGGCACGGAGGTGTGGTACAGCAACGGCCCTGGCGTCCTCGTCATTGACTGCGCCATGATGGAGATCAGCAGGAGGCTGGAGCCCTTCAGCCCACCCTCTGCCATCTCATCCATTGCCTGCAACTCAGAGTGCCATGGGGAGGAGGTGGTGTGGTGCCTGGATGAGAAGAGCAACTTCTTGGTGATGTACCACGCCGCCACCTACCAGCTCTGCGCACGCTACTTCTGCGGGGACTGCAGCCCCCTCAGAGACATGTTTGCCATCCAGCAGCCTGTCACAGCCATCCCTGCTACTGCTCCTATCAACCCCAGAGCGCTGGAGGGGAACTCGCTGGTGGACATGAGCATCATCTACAGCCCTGAGGTTGGCACCCAGATCCTCAACCACCAGGACTCGCTCACGGATTATTGCTCCGTGTCATCCTACTCCTCCTCCTCACCTCCTAACAGGTTAACCCGCTGCCCATCCAGCCTGCCCAGCTCTCCCACCAGCTCTTCCAGTGCTCCACTCTCCACAGATTTCGAGGAGTCAGGCAAATTTCATGAACTGAAGCCTTCCCCAGATCACGACGCTGTGCCTATGGGTGACAACTCGCAGCATCTCCAAGCCGTCAAGATTCTGCCTGTGAAAGACCTCATATGGATCCCCAGGTAAGTGGGTTGCTTCCCTGGACAGCTGGAGCCAAATCCCTCCTGGGCTGAATAGTGAGAGATTAGCTGCAGGTAATTCAGGGGCTTTGCATGCCTGCTTTGATTCACCTGTCCAGAAAAATCAAGTCATCACTGAGAAATTGTGTTCACAGTACAATGGCACATCCATTTCTCCACTCGTTTTTAAAGATATCTGGTGATGGACAGAGTGGCCACATCTGAGGCCTCGTGAGATTGATTTCAGCAGAATGGAATAGCGGATGGTGAGCTCAACACCCAGTTTCCCTGGCTACTGAGGAAACAAAGAACAGCAGGCAGCTTCCTTGCTCGGATGCGGCTCTGGCACATCCCGCTGCCTCCTGTTGAGTTGCTTAAAACCGCTAGAAATGTGATTTGCCAGTTGTAGGGGTTCTTACTGCAGCAGATTCAGTCACTTCTTGGTGACGTGGCAGTGCCCCTTCCCTGCAGAAATCCGTGTCACTGCAGGAGGGATTGCAGCAGAGAGGATGGGTATCGAACACAGGATTTGCTCAGCTGCCAGCAGTCCCCGCTGTAGAGTGTGTGTGTGCAATCTCCCTCGTTTCTTTTGCAGGAGAGGAGGGGATATCATCGTGATTGGACTGGAGAAGGAATCGGGCATGCAGCGGGGCCGAGTGATCGCCGTGCTGAAGGCCGGGGAGCTGGCTCCCTATGGGTGAGGCTGAGTTGGGCACCGGCTCCCAGGGGCGCAAGGGGATGGGTTGCAGAGGTGAGGGTGAGATGCTGTGACCACAGCCTGGTCTCCAAAAGTCACCTGGTGCCCAGTAACAAGATGGGCAGAGCCCAGTGTAGGTCTGATCCTGCCTGCTGCTGCCTCCAGGTACTCAGAGGGCACCGGCACCTGGCAGGAGATGGCTGGAGCTTGGCAGGCTCTGGCCCTGTGTTAGGAACAAGCAGTGTATTTATGCAGAGCGCAGTGCTTGTCTGTGGCTTCATTCATGTGGATCGGGTTGAAGTTCTGGCTCTAAATGAGCACCTTTGTGCTGTCGGCAGTGACGGGCCAGGGGACGGCTCCGAGAGCACAGGGGAGAGCAGTTCTATACGTTAATGTAAAAGGTTTCATCCAGCAAACGAGAGTCCGGATAAATAAATAGCTGCTGGAGAGATGGGGGTGCTCCTGCTGATCACTTAAATACCAGTCTGGGATTGTACTATTTATGTCCAAACAAATGGAGGTTAAGCACCGCTAAGGATTATAAATGACCATTTATTACCACTGGGCAAACACAGCGTGAGATCAAAGCGCTCCTGCCGTTCCCTCGCCTTGTTCACTGAGCATTTTTATCAGTCAGTTGAGAGTCAGGCATTCTTGACTGGAGGCTTGACTTTATTTTTCCCAACTGTTAAAAAGAGTTAAGGGGAAATTAGGTGCAGAGCCACAGCCATTGGGGCTGGGCTGGGGCTGCCACTGGCTCACCTCGCGGCACTGCTGTCTGATGCCATCTGCCCCAAACCCGTCACTCACTTGGGCTGGAGGCTGCTCTGGAAACGCCCAGCTGGCAGCAGGGATTGAGCAAATCAGGAGATTATCAGCACCTTCAGAATGTCATGGCAGGCTTACGCATGTAGCTTCATGTTTGGGCACCTGAATCCCTTACGGAATCTTTTCCCATGTCACTGAACTGCTTGCTTTTGCCATGGTGCGGTTTCTCATTCCTCCCTTTGCTATGCTCTCCCTTCTCAAGGATTTGCAGCTTATAAAAGGAGATTCACCAGCTGGAAAGGACAGCCGGTGAATCAGTGCCTCTGGGATTAACAGGCCCCGCTGCTTAGTGGGGCTGCAATCCACCCTGATGCCATTCTCTGTTCTTCCTTCCCCAGGACGCTGGTGGATGCTGCTCTTGTAGCAAAGGACACGGTTGTGTGCTGCTTTCAGAATGAAAACACCGAGTGGTGCCTGGCTGTCTGGAGGGGCTGGAGCGCCAGAGACTTTGACGTTTTCTACCAGGCCTACGAAGAGCTGGGACGGCTTGAAACTTGCATGAGGAAGAGGAGGTAGTGCTCGTGGCACTGGAAACCAAGGGCTGATGGAAGAGGGAAGCGTCCTGCCCTGAGCATGCAGCCCCACACAGGGAGGGGATGGGGTGCACAGGGGCGGTGTACCACTGTTTTGCTGCTAAAGAGCTCCGTGGGGTTTTGGCAGCAGAACCCAGCAGAGCTTTGGGGACAGCCCAGCAGGGGCAGGATATGGGCGCTGGGCGCTCTCCCTGCAGCTGAGAGCAGGAGGTGGCTGCAGCTCAGGGAGTGAGCGAGCTATTGAATTGCACTCCTGCAAAGTCAGTTGTAAAATAGAGCTGATACAAAGCAAAGCCACTTGGGCTGACAGCTACTTCCTGATGGGAGAGAAGGGAGAGCTCTGTGACCAGGGAAGCCCATAAGCTGCCTTTGTTCTGCTCCTCTTTCTCTCGGTGACTACACTCTGGAGTAGCAGGAGCACAATAAGCTTCATTTGCCTGTGTATCTGCTCAGCTTCCGCCGCCGCAGCTTTTAGTTTGTCTTCATTAGTGGCCCAGGATGCTTTATTGGCTCTGAGTTGCACTTCCTAATTCCGAGCATGTACAGCGTTGTAAAAGGAGCCTGGCTCCGTGCCCTGTGTAAAGGTGTACAGTTTGGACTTTTTTTGTTTTTCTATTCCAAGAAACTTGTGTGAGCATCGGCTGCGCGGGCCGAGGCCGTGCGGGCAGGTCTGGTTCACATCTCTGTTGCAGGCTGCTACAACACACTTTGTCTCTAAAGAGGGGTATCTTCAAATAAACAGATTCCTCCCCACCTTGGCACCATGACACAGGCACTTGTGCTGGGTAATCTGCCACAGGGGTTCGGGTTTGCAGTGCGTGGTTATGATACCTGGCACCTGGTGGTGCCTTCCCTTCCCTTCCAGCTTCGTTTGGTTGTGTGTATTCTTTGCAAAACCAGTATCTGGAAGAGCCACAGTGGCTCCACGTTGCCCTGAGCACCTCAGGCACAGCTTCATGCTCAGCACCCCAGGCTGGGCTTTGCCCCACAGCTCCGGCCCCAACCTCAGCATCACCTCAGTAGGCACAAAGCTGCCTTTGTCCCGCTGTTACTGAACATGAGCACCGCCGCCCGCCCCAGACACATCGTAAAGTGGCTGCTCTGGAAGTCCTGCTGCCGGGAAAAAGGGAGCTGAGGGGCTGGAGCTGCTGGGAGAGCTGATGTTGCTGGGGGCGAGCACGTCCCAGTGGGCAGCAATGGGCTGGGAGTGTGGGATTAGAGCCTGAAATCTGCTTCCCAGCAGTCTTGTTCCCATAACCCCAGCGTCCAGCTGCTGCTGGAGCTTGATGTGGACACTTGACCTTCCTGTGGGTGGCTCAGTGCAGTTCTGGGACTTAAAAGTGCATTTTCAGCTGAAGGTGGGACTGGGGCTCTTCTCAGCCTTTCTTTAGGGGGGAGACGCTAAAACAGGAGGTAGCAGCACCCAGCTGGGCTGTGTACTGGGCGCAGGACTGCAGCACCAGCACTGCAGAGCAGAACCAAAGGAAACCACGATGGAGCCGTCGCTGAGTGAATGGGATTGGAAGATGCTGTCACCCGTGTCCATGGAGCAAAGGGTTCTGTGAGGAGGAGTCTCAGCTGGGATGGGGAAGGGGATGGGATAGGAACATGGATGGGATGAGGATGGTAGCAGGAAGGGAGTGATGATGGACTGGTGATGGGGATAGGCATGAGGGATGGAGAAGTGAATCAGGATGGAATGGAGAAGGAGATGGAAACGGGAAGAGGAAGGGGATGGAAAAGGGAATGGGAATAGGATGGAGATGAGGAAGGGGATGGGGGGAAAGGGCTGGGGAAGGGACCCGGTGGCTGCTGCCCTCCTGTCTAGCTCTGCAGAGCTGCCTGGGGCCTACCTTGTGCTGCTGAGACTCCCGAAATGCCACCTGCAGAGTCAAGGCCACTGCAGCTATCAGCCATTATCTCCTGTTTGCTTTGGGTGTTTGCTTTATCTGGGCATCGCTCAAATGGCTTAAACCATGCCCTTTGTAGGAGTCTTCTTGAAATGTCAACAAAGCACAGAGGTGTGGCTTTGATTTTTCCTTTTGACTTTGTTCTCCAAGGAGACAGAGAAGCAGAGCAGGGCCTGGAGAAGCTCCCTGCACTGGGACCCATGCTTGCTGGAAACTCTGGAGCTGATTCAGGGCAATTAAAGCCGAGGGTTTTATTGAATTAAAGTGTGAAGGAAAATGCAGCCAGCCTGCTAGGCAGCCCCTTCTTTTTTTGAAGCTAATTCCATTTTGTTTTTTCACCCTGCTCATAGCCATGTCTCACGGTGGGGGCTCACTGGGCCCATGGCAAAGTGCTGTGGGATGTTTCCAAACGGCTCTCATGGGCAAATGCTCATGCCTTCTGCACTAATTCATGGCTCAGATGTTAGTAAACCTCTCCCTGCACCAAACACATGCAGTAAGTTAGGAGCAAAGCATTCCAGCACTGATTTCTATGGAAGGTTGGGTTAGCACCCGAGAGCCGACGACTTCCACCTGCTCAGCCTCCCTAACTCAGGCAGCAAAATGACTTTTAAGTATAAAATGGTTTTTATAAGGTTAGAATTTATCATAGATGGCTGTAATTGAAAATTCAACTTTTAAATGATTACTTTGAAGCTGTGAGTCCATAAACCATGCGGTCAATTAAGACGTGGGGCCTCGAGAGCTGACTCCAGCCTGGGTGTAAACCTCACTTTTAGTGCTCCTCGGGCCAATTTGGGAACCAAAGCTGAACTGCAGCAACAAAACAAAACCTCAGCACCAGATGGGGGCTTTTTGTTCCAAGGGCTTTTTCCACTTACACACATCCTGCTTTTCCAGGCTGAATAAAATCTGACAATCATAAACTTTAATGAACACAGTGTGCGTTTTACATGTACAGGCATGCCTGCAGACATCTATTCATGGTTGGATGAGGTGATCTTCTTAGTGGCCTTTTCCAACCTGAATGACTCCATCATCTCCGGGGAGCAGGAGAACCAGTGGAAAAAGGATCAAAAAGAACCAGGGAAGGCAGCAGCCCCAGCAGTGGTGACCCCCACCCTCCCCAAAGCTCCCCCCATGCCAGACCCCTGCAGCATCCCCCCGCTGTGCCCATGCTGGTGAACAGGGACGGACTGAGGTAGACAACAGCAGGAGCTCCGATTGCAAATAAAAAAAACCTTTATTGCATCTTAGAAGCAAGTCTTTAAAAAAAAAAACAATTCCATGCACTGAATCCATCCAAGTACCTACATCCTTGGGACTGTCACCAAAAAACGATGAACATCTAAAAGACATTGAATCTACACTAGCTGCAGTTCATATTCCATACACGTGTAAACAATGGTTATTTTTTCTCTACCAGAATAGCAATTGCTCCATAAGATCCCCTCCAACGTGGCAACAACCTTAGCATTGGTTTCTCTCCTTTCTTTCGCTATTCTCCACTTCCCAAAGAGTAGGCAAAGTGGGACTGAGAACAATGAGACAAAATGGTGCTGGAGGATACGATAGAAAAATATATTGTTCGCTGGTTTTCATTTTTTGTTTCTGCTGAGCAAGATATTTACAGGTAGGTGGGTCCCGACACATCACCTGCTTCAATGACAACGGCCATTCACTGCGTAAGTCTCAGTGTAAGGGGTTCCCTTTCTGGCTTTAAGGCACTTTATTTTGTATGTTTGCTCTAACCTTGCTAGGTGTTCCTTCGTAGGGGTCGTCCTGTCCTTGTACTCAGCCTCCCCATCCGCAGTTCCTCTCCGAATACCACAAAGACTCCTCGCCTTTCTGACGTCGTTCCAAAAATGTTAAAGAAATTGGGGGGGGAGGGAGGGGGGAATCCATTAAAAAAACCAAAACAAAACATTTTAGAAAGTAATCTTTGGAGATCATTTGCTGCAATACGATGTACACTACCTTATCAGTGAGAAGATGCAATACATTCCTAATATATATATATATATATTTACACACACATATATATATATATAAAATATTAAAATGACTAACAGATATTCGAGGAAAGGTCAAGAACCTAAAACAATGGATATTAAATAAATTAAAGGTCTATCAGATACAGGAAAAAAAAATGAAAAAAAAAAACCCCAACTAGTAATCGAATGCAATAATTGTTCCCATTAACATCAGGTAACTGATCGAACGAAACAGCGCGATCGGGTGCAGCACACTGTGGAGAAGTGCTTGCAAAGTTCTCACGGGGGAGCTCTCCTTGCTCCTGGTGCACTGCTGCTTCTCTGCAAGAGATTCTCCTTCCCTCCGTTCCCTTCCGCCTCTCTCTCAGCCTCAGCTCCGTGCAGAACAGCGGTTGAGGATAATACACAGAATCCACCACGGATTCTTAACACGTGAGATCCGGATACGGACCGAATATAAAAGACAAAGATTTCCACCCGGGCTCAGCGGGGTGGGGGCTGCCCGCCCGTGACAAGTGGAAGTGCATGCGTAACCCAAACCATGGGCCCTTTGGGAAACCTCCTGCAACGAACACCCGTCCCACCGCCACGCCCATTCATCTGTTCTGACACGGTTTGATTTCAAAAAGCACGGCTATCCTCAACAAAACTTGGAATCTTTGCACTGTGGTGGTCACAACAGAACACTCAGACGCAGCGCTTTGTCCCTCGAGCGCTCAGCTCCCAACCGACAGAATCCAGCAACGGGAAAGGTAGGAAACAATCTTTTGTTCCTAAGGAAATTCTAATTCAAGTCAGGCGCCTGCAGCTCGCTCAGGTAACTCAGGAACGGTTGGGTTGGTTGGTTGGTCTGAAGGCAAATATTGATCACAGTTTCGTTCAAAAACAAAAAGACAACAACAGAAAAACCAACGGCCTCGTCCTTCTCCAAGTGAGCGCTTTGTAAGAAAACAACGATGATTGATTGCTAAAATATATCCTGTGTGGTCTTTTAAAAGTGAATTATCAAAAAACATTTTCCCAAAAATAAATTAGATAATTAAAAAAAAAGTCTTTTCCAGCATAGCTGGACATTAGGCTGTCCTCACTGAGCCATTAGTATTGCTGCTTTTCCCAAAACTGGGGTCGTTTTTTTCAAACCATATTTCAGCCAGCTGCTGCGTGGACCCATACGTGGAAGCTTTGGACCCCAAGCACATTTTATATTGTTTTGGATCAAGATTAGGGTCACAAAAAACAGGGTGATGCACGTGGACTACTCCAATTTCTTGGCTTCGGAAAGTGTTTAAGCCGGCTTGAATGACTTTGTTGAAAAGGTCGACGTCTTCGAGGCCCCAGCCTTGGATGGAGACGTCAAAGCCCCCCGCTCGAAGAAGGTCGCCTTTGTAAATGCAGGTAATACCAAAGCCATAGTTCCTCCAGAAACCTGTTTTCTGGGTGAAGGCAAAATGATTGTCACTAGGAACCTTTCCACTATACACAATCTTTGGATCGTACTGGCTAAAAATGATGGGGAAGTATACTTGTTGACCCAAAACCGTATTGGCTCGACACCTCTGGAGGAATTCTGTGGTAAACACTAAGTCAACATCGCAGAAGAAAAGTAAAGACTCGTTCTGGAACTGAGAGGATCCGACTTCCAGAGCCAGTGCCCTCGAGAACTCCCCGGACACCGGTAAAACCTGCATGTCAGCCTTGGGGTATTTGGAGCGGTACTCTCTCATCAGGTCGATTTGTTTTGCTTTGTCAGGATTGGAATTGGAATTGAAGAGCAGGACAACCAGCTTGACGTTCTGGTTGGGAATGAGGCACGTCTTCTCAAAATTCCCCATGAACCTTGCAAACATATCAAAGCGTCCAGAGAGAGGAATCAGGATGTTGATCTTCTGGTCTTTGAGTTCCTTCCTCTCTACTCTGGATCTGCTGAGCTGGAAGGGAACAAACATCTTCAGCGAGTTGGAGAGGAAAGACAAGGACCCAGAATCCTGGTTGATTTTGCTGGCCAGCTCTTTGGCGTCCATCTCTTCGTGCTCCATAAACTGGATCTTGCTGAAGGTCTGCTGCAAGTACGCGTGCCTCCTGACAGGTACGGTCATCTTCTTGCCCTTGTGTTTTTTGTAAAGCAGCAACAAGTCAAGCACGTACTCTGCTCCATACATCGGGTTTACCCTGCGATAGCCATACTGTATCTCCTTGAAATCGATGATCCTCCCCCTGGTCTTAGCGTTCGCGTTGATCATCTCCATGACCTGCATCACGATGTCATCCAGCGCTTCCCGCTGGGACGAGTCCATCCCCCTGCGAGGGGGCTGCCCATCAGCACCAGAGTACAGGTACTTGCCCGTAAGGAACTCCCACTCCAGGATCTCCTCCCAATGCCGGGGCTGGAACCGCATGAAGGAGGGCGGCATGCCCAGCTGCAGGTCCTCTTTGTGGACTTCTGTATTGCTGTATTTGCTCATCAGAACAATTTCTCGGTGCAGCTGCACGGTCCGGTGACGCAGCTCTGCTATCTTGCGGCTCAGCATGTAGCTGTGCAGTCTGTACTGGTAAGGGGGGTTCTTGTTCGGGTGCAACGTTATAGCTCTGTGTATTTTGCTGTTCCTCAGGTCTCTGATGTAGCCTTTTTTGTTCTGCTCATAGTTTTCATAAAACAGCTGCTGCATCTGGAAGAGAGGAAGGACAGGTTAGTGTCTGCAGTGCTCTCCTGAACATCAGCCCCATGGGGATGAATGCCCCAGGCTCGCAGGGCCAGGAAGCTGAGTAAGCTGCTCATGGCTTTAGGCACAGGTTGTAGCAACGCCAGCTGCTAGTCAGGGAAATTAAGAGGATTATTTGTTGTAAAACAATGTAAGAAACATCTACCGTGGATCGGGGATTACTACTGCCCATCCTGCAGATAGCAGGCAAACAGCTGAGCAGCATGGGGATCCTGAGCTCATTTTTTCCCAACAGCACAGCATCACCAGGAAAAAAACCACCGGGCATCCAGTACAGAACTCTTTGCTATGCTCCCACTTCCCGTGGGCTTTAACAATAATGAAAACAATAAAAAAGACACCATATATAGTAAGTATGATGGCAGTTTTTCCATTACACCCAAATGCTGTTCAGGTACGAAAGCCGAGCGATACACTACGGACTACAGGCATGAAAATGGAGCGTGCCGAACGCTCTGGTCAAGATGCTAAGTATGACATTGAAGCACTGCGCTGCCATACAGAAATAATGAAAAAGCAACGGCTCCCCTGTCATTTTAGAATGTCAGTGGAAAACAGTAAGTGCCTGAGATTGCTGGCAGCAGCTCCCGTAGGCACTTAGCACGGGATGCATGCGTATGATAGAATAAAAGGATCCTTCAAATGGAAATTGCTGTTTCAAAAGAACCAGATAGCAAGCTTAGATTGGATTCAGAAGTCTCGTGGAAAGCCACCACGTGAGCCAAGCAGGCAAACAGCTTTATGCTTCTGGGCAGCTCAGGCAGCAGCTGATACAATGGAAGGCAGACATGAGACAGCATGACAGTGTGGGAAATGAGCTCCAAGGAAAACGAAGAGATGGAGCAAATTCTAACCCCCAGGGTCAAAGCCACGCACCAGCCCAGACAAGGGATGTTCTAGAAGATCGTGGGTTGAGTCTGCATCAAAAATGGCACTGAGCTGCCAGAAGAGCAGGCACACTGGCTTTGTTTAATAGAGACCCAACCGCATTATCGACAGCAGGATTTGCCATAGGTGATGCAGTCGATAAAGAACATATAAAAAGGCTATAACAATAGCAAAGAGCTAAAGCCAACATCAAAACAGGAGAAAAAGACTCAAATCTGACGACCATTAAGCAGAGCACTCAAAGGAAAATCACGTGCCCAGAAAGGTGCCTTTCACAAACAGCACAAGTGATGCCTCCAGCAGCTGCCCCAACCCAGAAGCCCTGTTTTATTAGGCCTTCAGCTGCATTTTTCCCATTACTGTGGACAGACAGTGAATCTTGGGGATCAGCTCACACCTGGCTCCAATTGTCGCTAGCAAAACAAACCAGATGTGTGCATACTTTGACTTGAAGCTGAGCATCTCCGTGCAGGCAGCAAGGAGCAATCTGCTGGGGGGACACACTGCTGCCTGCACTCCTTCCTCTACCAGTAACACCCAGCTGCTGCCTGCCGGTAAGGGCTCCAGCAGACCTCCCATCACACCCACGTAGGGTCAGTTCCATAAGCATGATCTATTAGTAGAGCAGCCAAGCACACGTGTATGTCACCGACTCCACTGATCCGCAGTGTGTACAGCACAAGAAGTATTAAATACAGCTGGAGATTGCACTGACATTTTAACTACAATGCAACCATAGGCGCAGGCTTTCTGAAGAGCATTGTGGCATTAGATAAATATTCTTAAAACACGTAATTAGGCAACTATTATTTAAAGGGAAGTTAACAATAGGATTTAATTTCAAATGTTGTTTTCAATTTATACAATAACAAAATCAAGACCATGCAGCCTGGACGCGTTTCTTGCCGAACTGCCATCTAGGGCATTCAGAATTAGCTGCAAGAGGAAACCATGAAAGCAGAACAACTTTTAGGTTACACAACAAAGTTTTAATGGGATACTGATGGGTAGGGAAAATGTTACAAAACTTCCCCTTGGAAGTACAGATAGGGATCCCCAGCAAACTTTCCTAAAGAAAATTAACAAGAGTACTTAAAGAGAAGGCTTAACATGCAGGAAATCACCTCCTAGGTTCACTTCTGGACACTCAATAAAGCCTCCTGCCTCTTCCAAAATCTGGCTCACTTGGAAGCCTGAACAAAGATAAAAGAGATCTCTGCACGACTTCACCAGTGATTCAACCCAGAGCAATTCAGAGCAGAAACATCTGCCAACGGCCACCTTGCCTCAGCCAAAGAGACGACAGGCAGCCAACAAGAGGCAGAGCAGCAGCCAGACGTGCACGCAGCACTGTATGGGGCAGGGCCAGCACTCAGTGCTCTCCCCAGGAAGCCTCCCCTCTGGCGTCCTGCTTGCCCCCTGGCTCTTGGCACACAGGATGTGGCCACGTCTCCATCCACGAGCAGCATGCCATGGGGGAAACAGGGCACCAGAGGGGTTAACCCATCCCCTACAGGGGGCACAGCTCACAAACTGCTTTCCTACAAGCCAGGTCCAAGTGGCCAGCGGCCAACAAGGCAATCCATCCCTCTGCAGGACGTTGACCCGACGCTCCCAAGCAAAGCCTGCCCAGGGCCCTTTCTCTGCCAGAAGCAGCCCCAGGTGGGTCGTGTTTTCTCACCCATGTCTGCAAAACCACAAGTGAATTCCTGTAAGAAATGAGCAGCTCCCCCTGCACAGGATGATGGCTCCATCATCATGAATCCATCTGCTCAAATCATTTCAGCTCTGCTTCTTGCTGCAGTCCCTGGGCTCCATCACTACCAACGGCAGCGTCCAACCGTGCGCTTCTACCTCATCTGGGTCCCAAACACCACCTATTACCCTAACCTAAGTATCTCTTGTGTTGAGAGTGGTGGGCAGGAAAAGAGGCAGAGAAAGGAATACCTGTGATGTGTTTGTTCCTCCTACCAAGCACACCCATGCAGCAACGCAAGCCCATGCATACTTATCTCACTCCAGCGTTACGTGCCAGCTTCCACATGGCCACGATGAGCCTCCTGCTAGCTGAACTCCTGCAAACTCTGCCTTCAGGGAAACAGGTTTCTCTATGAGTCTTAAAATTTAAAAAAAAAGAACCTTTCATGGATATTAATTTTGCAATGATTATATTCTAAGCATGCTTTATTCTAGCGCAGAGCACTGAGAGCACAGGGATACAAAGAAGAGCTACTCTTTATTGACCACTATTTACTCTAGACCTGTTGAAGCCTTAAAAACCCTAATGTTCCCCAAACCATTAGAGACTGAATGTTTAAACTGTGGTACAGCTGTTGTGGGCACTCCTGGCTCACCTCCAAAAGACCAACTGAAAGAGAGAGTGTTATGTTCTTCATTTTAAATGAAGAAGTCTTTTGCAGGCCAAAAAAAGTGTACTGGAGAAAATGGACTTAAAAAATAAGAGCAGTTTATGCAGAAACTGGCCTGCAGCCACGGATTAGCCCCCGAGGGCTTTCTCTCACAGCTCCAGATTGTACTGGCACAGCCTGGAAAACACAGCCCCACAAGTCTCATGAAAATCGTGGACAAGACATGTTGTATGGCAGGCCTCGAAATGCCCAAGATAGATAGGCTTTAAATACAAAGCCAAACTAATTTCAAAAATGAGAAAACTGGCTAACATGGCTCGGTGGGGAGCACCTCACCAGGGAGGAGAGAGCAGGGAGTTCAATTTGCCAGCACAATTGCTTCTCCTTCTATGACACCGAGTGGATGGCCTGCCTCACCATGAGCCTCGTGCATCTATCTATCTATCTCCACTCAAAGCACTGCAGAATGCACGCCAAGATCTCAAGCAGGATTCAGCAACCTTGAGGTCAATAAACTCCCAAGGCATCTGCAAACTGGAAGAGTTGCTGCTGGAGTTTAATCTTCTGCTAGCAATACCAAGTCACTGTTTAATTAAACAGCTAACCTTCTCCCCATGCTTTTCCATTAAGTTAGAAGAAAAGCTTAGAAGTTACCTATTAATGTAGAGTGTCTCAATCCAAGTGGCCTTTAGAGCATAGAATCGCAGAGCAGCTTCGGTTGGAAGGGACCTTAAAGATCATCTAGTTCCAACGCCCAAGTAGTCCTAGCTTGGCAACAGGAAGGAGAAAACCTGCACAAATTAATCTGTCTTCAAAACTGGCACCGTGTACCTCACCTCTGATCTTGAGTGTGACGGTCTTTGTTACCCCAAACCTACAGATGGGAGCAACCCACACGCTTGGGAAATGACTGGGATCCTCCTGCCATGCTGCAGAGGAGAACCTCCTCACTCCTGGCCTTGCATTAAATACTCCTAAACAAAAATAAGGGTCATGGCCCACTTACTTAATTGGGAAGCAAGGAATCCTTCCTTATGTCTCTCTGCTTTTGGATAAGGGGGACAACTGAATCAGACCCAGCCTGAGGAGGAGGAGGAAGATGAGTACCATCATAGGCAACTCTCCCAAGTCAGTGCTGCTCACCTCGTGCTACGTCCTCCCCTCAGGTGTCTCTGACACACAAAGGACACAGATGCCACCACGCACTCCATAAAGCCTGCAGCTTCCCCAGAGATAAAGATTATGGCTTTAAAGCACAAACCAGAATCTGACCTGACAGCCTTTAGTACCTTAGGAGAAATCAGGTAGAAATGAATGTCCCATTTTGGGATACTGAGACTCAACAGCACAAACCTGAGGAGACCCGGCTGCAACTGTGGGCCGTGCTTCCGAAAGGCTCCAATTTAACAGCAACACAAACAAATAAAACACCACTAAACATTAACAAATGTTCCATCCCGCGGCTGTCAAAGCAGAAGAACATCCTAGGTGCTAATAACTAATTATCGTGACTATTGCTTGAGGAAGAGCACTCAGGATTTGTTTCCAGCACCATTTGCACATTACGAGGCCTGGCGAAAGCCACCTAGGGGGGGTGAATCAGCTCCCCCTGCCCTGCCGATAGGGACTGCCTCCCACCGCACCCCGAGGGGAGCCGGAACCCATCTGTTTCAAGGCCAGGCCCGAGGATGATGCCAAATGACTTTCCTACCAAATGCACTGCGTCGTGGGATTTCTATTCCTTGTTGTCAACTCCTCACTTGCAGACTCGGTGCTACAGGCAGAGGACAAGAAAAACTTGGTTTTCATTAGGACTTTCAACAGGCCCACGAAAGAAGCAGGCGCAGCTGTGGAAGCCTGGATCTGCTCTTCCTCACGCACAACTTCAGGATTCTAAGGAGACGCACATGACCCCCGGAGGGCAGTTTCTTGGAGATGATGAGCAGAAAGCTTCTGACACCCCGGCAAAAGCTTCTTGGATGCTGGAAATGAAAAGAAGGGACTACAGAAGAAAAGACCTTTTCTGGACCGCCGTGTGATTTCCCACCATATGTTTTCAAGAGGCGACAATGTAATCGTTTAGAAATACTTCTGTTCGTGGCATTCAGAGATTCCTGTTTGGGAGCCACTTTCCACACGCAGCGATTTTGTAACAACCATGCCAGATGAGGAGCCCTTTTGCTCCCCAAATACTTGGCAAGGCCACCATGACCTGCTATTACAGGGCCGGACACAAACCCTCTGTCGGAGGGGCCTGGGCTGCGGCCAACATATCCAGGCATCACCCAGCACAACCAGCACAGCTTCCCAGTGTGACACGGGCACCACGGCCCTGGGAGGTACGCAGTGCCCAGGTAACGTGGCACAATGCCGGGGCAGCAGGGCCAGGCTGAAGGACAGCCTTGAAGCAGTGCAAAAGCCCTAAGCCTCCCTGAGCCTTCACAGGATTACAGTGAATTTAATTAGGAGAAGATTTGGCCTCACGATAGCTACAGCCGCAGCTCTTCCCTGGGTGTACAAGTGAGGTGGGGGTGGGTTTTAAATACCAGGATTCATTTTCAAGACGTTTGGTACTCCCAGCCCAGGCAGCGCTGCTTTGGATGAGGGATCCGGCTGCCTTTCCTTATGGCAGCAGACCACACTCTCTGTTTCTGATCCCTTGTGAAGACTCATGGCAGGAATAGATCTTTTGGAGAGGGGCGAGAGGGGAGCTGGGAACGCTGAACAGAAGCACCAGGACAGAGCCAAGCACCAAGCTGCCGTGCCAGCAGCGCTCCCAACGTGCCAGAGCATCTTCCATCACCACCTTTAGAAATTTGCCTGCAATGTCCTCTCCTGAGGACTTATGGCAATGCCACTGCTCTGCCAGCACCTCATGGAAACTGAGAAATCCGGGGGTTTATTAGATAGCAAGCCCTCCCACAGCTGCCACAGCAGTGGTCCCTGGGGGTACTGCTGGGAGAGCTGCTGCAGGAGGGTCAGTGTTTGGGAGATTCTTTCCAAACCTTATCCTTTCCGCACTGGGATTTTGCTCCACCACCCTTCCTCAAGAAAAGGGGATTGGAAAGAACATCACAGCTTTTTCCTGATAGCGGAAAGGAAGGGCAAGCCGCACCATCCCGTGCAGTTTTAGCATCCGCGATGCACACCGGTGGTTTCCATGGTCCTTTTTCAATGGGTTCTTCACTCTTGATCCTGTTTTTCAGCAGTCACTGCTTCTGGAGCTGGTTTGGAGGTCATCAACAAGGCACAGCCCTCACCCACCAGCTAGTTCTGCAGGGGGAGAAGTGTGGGATGAGGATCTCCAGGGCTGGCTGCAGCTACGCAGCATTGTTCTGAAGCGTGCATTTGAGCCGTGTGCATGCTGCTCTGCCAAAAGAATTGTTTAATAATTGCTCAGAGGAGGGGAGGGAAATAAAGCCACAAAGTCTTGTTTCATGTGGAGAAGCCACATGTTTCAGTCAAGCCGTAAGGATGCTACAACTGAGCCCAGGCCTGGGAATTACGCAGCTTCAGAAGGAGTCATGGCAAAGAGCAGAGCGCGGTAATGCTGCACTGCAGACATCATTTCCACAACGAGATGCCACGATTGCAAAATGCAGAGGTTTTGTGCTTGTGTCATGACCACACAGGGCTTCAAGCCTGCCCACTCTTCTGTGCTGAAAAAAGCAAACTCCGTCCTTTGTCCCATCACTGGAAAGCCGGTGTACACTGTCTAGATTAGACGTGGCACTGCCAAAACTGGAGCAAGGCTCTGCTACCTAAAATACAAGCAATACATGGACCTACAATACATGCAACACATGATGGTTTGGTTGTACAAGATACGGTCATCCAGGGGATCAGCAGAGGAGCCTTGCCCATCCAGGGGGATGATGAGCTCTCAGAAATCTGACTTTCTTGCCCTAAATGACAAAAGCTTCACACATTCTGCAGTAATCACACTAACTACAAAGGTCACCTGTTTTTATTATCTGCATGAGGAACAACGTATTTAAAATGAGCCATGATTTAGGAGAAGGCATCTATATACCAACAGAGCCCCTTTGGACAGGACTCATGGGGTGGGTCCCACCTCCGCATGGAGGGGAAGCTGCACATGCACCACTCTGGGACCAGCCCATTCCTCTGCTGTTTCATATATGCTCTGAGCTATAAGGAAGGCAACAACCTTCTGTGCAGCCCCAGCCCTCATTGTCCTCCTGTCAGTGGAACAACTTTCTCATTATTAAAACGAGCTGTCAGGCAGACTGGCATTTCCCCCCTCGTGGTATCCAAGTTAGCCCGTTAGTTCAAATATGGTTAAAGACTTCACATAGTGTTGCTGGCTAACTGTATATGGTCTGAGGTTTTCTGGAAGCTCGCTGTCTGGCACAGTTTGGAGAAGTAACAAACAGCACAGCACTGCAGCACAAGGCTGAGTGCCTCTGGCATTACACACCTCTGGCATTGCACACCCCTGGCACTGCACACCCCTGGCATTGCACACCCCTGGCATTGCACACCCCTGGTACTGCACGCAGGCTGTGTGAGATGTGGGCTCACCTCTGGACTGCTCAACCCTACTGCTGGATGCTGTCTGGCATGGAGAATATTCAGCTGCTGCTTCTGCAATGACCTCAATTAACGCAGGTGTGGACAGTGACAAACACAATTATGCTGCATGTAACTGGAAAGGAAAAAAACCTCACGCCTTCCAATTTTCCCAAGCTTTGTGAAGGATTTTCTACTCCTACAACACACCAAACACTCTTTCAACCATCACCACGCACAAATGTGGGGCTTTCTGGTCCCATCCTGGGTTTCCTTTGCTCCTCTGCTTCTGACCCATAGGACTGCTCATTCTACTGGCTCTACCCGACTAGTTTGGTGGGCATGGACCCACTCCAAAGCTGTCCTTTGCCCCCTGTCCCCCAGTACCTGGCTGGTGCTCGCTTCCTCTTCCCTCCCCTTAGGAGGCTGCAGCCCCTCTGGATGTGGAAACCACTCTGCATCAAGGAATTTTCAAGTTCCTATGTGTGACACCCCCTTACCCCATCACCACTTTTTCCCGGTGCAGGAGATGGGCAGTGGGAGGAGCAGGGAGACACGGAGATCCGAGCAGTATGACCACAGGGCCGGGTCCCACTGCCCTGAGGAAAGGCAGGGAGGGATGAAAGGACATTGCTGAGAAAGCAGAAGCAGTGCTTGCCAACAGATGGAGAAGGCTGTCGGAGCAAGCAGCCCCGTTCACCAGACAGCGATGCCTTGTCTCCTTATGACCCATTTTCAGTTGTTGATCGAGGACATTTCAGGGATTTGACTCATGAATAGCAAATGCCTTATGCCGGGGCTGCCAAAA
The DNA here is from genome assembly GCA_016647715.1 of Pavo muticus. Lineage (NCBI taxonomy): Eukaryota > Metazoa > Chordata > Aves > Galliformes > Phasianidae > Pavo > Pavo muticus. The sequence goes on from JACDJE010000059.1 coordinate 4,722,519, forward strand.
AGCCTTCTCCTTGCTGCAGGAAGGCAGGGCCGCTTTGAAGCAGCTCCTGAAGCAGGACAATTTACAGCCTGACAGCTTAAAGCTGCATTGAGAGGGGCTGCGTTTCATCGGGGCGCTGTAAATCGCCGCGGTTCAGACGCAGCCGGGCCATGGGCCGGGAGGGCAGGGTGCATGGATGGGGACAGTGTTCTTCTGCCGTCCCACGGCGGCACATCCACGGGGAGCCAGAGCCCTTCAATGGGGCTTTCAGTGGGACACACAGGACTACATTCTGCTGCAGCCGCCGCAGTGCCCTTCTGAGATAGAAGTCTATCATCTGCACGGCAGGTTGTTGCCGAGGTCAGTGTGGTTGGAGCTGGAGCTACCACGGGCTCCGGAGTGCTGATGGGTGTGCTGCTGCCTCCAGCTCCAGCACATGGGCTGAGCACAGCTTCTGCCTGCATCTCAGGAGCATCCTGTGCCAGGCAGCACGCTGGGCATCCACGCTGGCTCTGTGCCCCACAGTAAAAGCTCTGGTCCATACAGATGGGAGGCATGCAGAGATCTGGGAGAGGAGGATGCTCGAGGATGCACTCTTTTGCAACAACTCAATGTGGGATGCTGAACACAGTGCTATCAGGATTTTCATCAAATCACAGAATCATTTAATTTGGAAGGGTCTCCAAGGATGGGGCATCCAGCACCTCTCTGTCCAGTTTTCCCTTGGGACACGTCCCCCAGGACCCCCTCCCCTCACTCCCAGCCGCTCTGCCTCTCACCGTGCTGTTTTTCACATGGCAGTGCCAGCAGGCGGGCACCAGCCGTGCTCCTATCGAGCCATGCTTCGGCCTCGCCTTGATGCAGGTGCCAAACAAAATCCACCCACTCGCAGCAGATGTTGGGAACCTGTCTGCCTGTCTTCAGCTGCACTCTCAGGGCTGGCCTCCTGTCAAACGCCCGAGGGCACGGCTTTAGTTTTTCTTTTTAAGGCGGAGGTAATGCATCCAAAGTACTTTTTTTATGCTTGGAGAAGGCAGAGCTACACCTGGTCCAGAATACACAGCAGCAAGCAACATTCCTGTGTCTCAAAGGGAAGCTCAACCTCTTTACTTGTGAAATAGCTGCTTTCTACCTGCCTGTATAATTCAGAAGTACTACAGGAACACTGGTAATAAATCCGGCCAAATCTGCTCAGTGCCATCTTCTTCAGCAAGCAGCCTGAGGACAGAATCTCTCTTTTCCTCCGCTATCACATTTGTTTCCACAGAACCTGAAGCCAGAAGGATGCAGAGATGGTCCCTGGGACGCTTTGCTCTCCATGCAAACAGTTGGCTGTTGTGATATTTCACACAGAAAGGAAAAAAAGAGGAGCAAAGGACGCACAAAGATGGGGAGAGAGAGTGGGACAGAGAGGGCACAGTAATGGACAAGGACAGACACACGTGCACATGTCATCTTCCAGCATTTCTTATGCAAGATCCCCCTTTTGGGTACATCGTGTCCCAGAAAAAAAACCCAAACCCAAACCATAACAGCAGCCCGTGTTGTGCAAAGAAGAAAGATGGAACACATTATGCTAACCTTAAAATGTAGCTTGGGGGCCTGGTGCACCACAGGCTGTTTGGTGTTAGCAGCATCCAGAAGAACACTGAAAAATGCATCGCAGGATATTGAAGAAATCTATATCCGGATATTAAAAGTAGTATTCAGTAAAGTGCTGGGAGTGGCTACTGCAATATGGTCAGACCACAAGCTTAATGAAGCCTAGGAAATAAAGCACCAAGACTAATTGGAAGCACGTCAAAAGAAATCACATACAAACTCCGATAAATCCACTAAATCAGAAAGGATTCTTCTCAGCCTGACATGGGATGGTGAGGAGACAACAAGCACACGTGATTTATGTAAGATGTTGTCCACTGCTTTACACTGATTTTCAACACATGGCAGCGCCTACTCTTGAGCTCTGGGATTTCACACTTGCCGGCTTTCCAAGAAAGGTTTTACAGCTGGAACCGAGCCGATGTGCCCAGCCAGGTGGCACAGTGCCCTGGTGCCTGCTGCCTTCCTGCTGCCCAAAGCCACGTCCTTGTAGTACAGAGCCCCAGGCCGTGAGCCTCCAGCAGAGCCCCCGTGCCCTTCAGCAGATCACAGAATCACTGAAGTTGGACAAGCCCTCTGAGGTCCCCAAGTCCAACCCCACCCACCCCCACCATGCCCACTGCCCGTGTCCCTCAGTGCCACATCCCCACAGATCTTAACACCTTCAGGGACGATGTCCCCAGCACCCCCTGGGCAGCTGTGCTGGTGCAGCACTGCTCTTTCTGAGGAGAAATTTCTCCCATTGTCCAACCAGACCCTGCCCTGTCGCTGTTAGCTGGGAGCAGAGACCGACCCCCACCTCAGCACAACCTCCTCTCAGGGATTGTGGAGAGCGACGAGGTGTCCCATGAGCTCCTCTTCTGCAACTGCCCCACCACCGTGGGCTCCTCTCCTCTCCACTTGGAACAGCAAAGAACCCACCTGACCCATCAACGTTGGCTTTTTTGTTTTGTCTATGGGCTAAAACACACTGGGGAAGTAAAAGAACCCCGCAACATCAAAAAGCACACATCAGAAACAAAATAATCCCACCCCATCCCAAAGCACTCCTCTGATCTTCGCCCTGCAGACAGCTCCCACTTGGTACTGAGGCTGGGAATGGTCTCCAAAGGGCACTGTTTACTGAGCTGGGCTGCTCTGGTTGTGCTCTGCGTAACACTGCAGAGCATCCCATAGGCAGTAGGGTATTCCATGGCAAAGAGACAACACAGGGTGGTGGCTGTTCAGGGTACTGGGGCCAGGCACAGTTTGTGGCCTGAGAGCTACCAAGCAACAGACAGGGTGCTATGGGGACTCACTGTTTGTAGGAGCTGCACCAGCTCATGTCACAGCTGCACGGAGCCAAACCCTGGTGCCTGATGCGAGGCCTCCTTCCTTGCATGGAAGCTGCAGAAACCATTCCCCTGATGCCACGGGTTTAGGATTTTAGTAGCATGAACCTTTTCATCAAAAACCATGAATAATATAATAATAATAATAATAATCTATAAGGCTCGGTGGCAAACAGAAGTGTATAATCTGAGTTTGCTCGCCCGCTAAATAATTACACTTACATCATGCTGAAATAAAAGTCTAAGCCGTGTTTTCTGAAGAAACAAGGAAGAGATCAAACCGTCCATAGGAAGAGCTATAAATCCACGCTGCAGAGAACCCAGACCAAAGTATGTAATCAGGACATAACAAATGGAGTTTAATACTCAGAGGAAAGCCGCAGCTCTGGAAGACGTTTAAAGGAATATTTCCATTTTCCTAGGTACTATATCAGGATCTTGGCCAGACGTTTTCGATTGCCCTGGACTAAAAATACAGCCCCAATTTCAGGAGACAAGAATTTCAGAAGCATGACGAAACGCAAAAGGTAATTGCAGCGCTCCGCAGAGCTATTTACTACATTATCTAACATCTCCAAAGAGATTAGCTCACAGTGCAAACATTCTGGTTCACCCCATGTTTCAGCCCCGGCACCCAGGGGGCAGCAGGAAGAGCTGTGCTGGTGCCAGGGAATGGAATGGAATGGAACAGGGCATGCAGCGTGGGATGAGCAAGTGCACCTTGAGGAAGGCCAATGGAGGGCAATACCAAGGGCTTCAGCTTGAGTTCTGCAGCAGCTGTGCACTGCTACCATCCCACATACACGTTATTCCTCTGTAAAACCAGTTTTAATCCTGAGGGCTGTCTTCAAGCAGCCATTAAACCCAGGATTTAAAGCACAGAGCTGCAAAACTGAAGACTCGTTTCAGACAAGATTGGATGAATTCTATTTTGAATGTTCGTTTTCTAGAACTGTACAGGCTGCTGTAACAGCCAGCCAGCCAGAGAGACTGCCTCCAGAATACGAGGTGTCACTGGTCAAACGTATCCTCATTAGATGGTGGCCAAGTGATATTTATTTAAAGTATTACACACTATGAATTAAACATTTATTTTGTATCACCCAGTAAAATATCTGAACCTCATGTTGGCAGCTGTGCAAATTCTGCACCGACTGCATTCAGGACTTACTGTGCTTCCTTTGATTTTCGCAACGCCTCTCTTCTCGTTTGAAGAGAAAAACCTAAAAGTCAAGATTGTCAAGACTGCATAAGTTTGTATGTCAGCCCACGCTGCGCAAAATGAAGACGAAAACAGATCGCCCCTCAAGACATCGTCTTCATCAAGGCTGCAGATGGAACTACAGCATGATAATTAGCACATTCCAAGACTTGGCAACCTCATCCTGGAAGGAAGGTACTGAGCAAACCCGGAACGCAGACTTTCCTCTCCTGGAGCGGTGGTTAAATGGGGACTGATTAAACACAGGGACCCTCGTGCCCCTGGAGATCCGACCAATGGCTCTTATCCCCCAGGAGAAATGGGGCCTCGCGTGTTTTGGCTGGGTGCCCTGCAGGTCCTCTGCCTGGGGCGGCTGAAGCCGGAGAGGACAGCCTGCAGGTAACCTTCACCCGGTCTGAAAAGTGTTCTGGCACCGTTGGAGCAGGATTGCAAGATTTACTCCATTTCAAATGCTCTTTGGACCATAAAGCAGAGCAAGGCTGCTGCATGTCACTGCTTTGCTGAGGCAGCATTAGGAACACGCCATTTTTTCCACCTCTGAGCAGGTCTGGAGGACAGAATTTACCTTCGCTACCCAAGGGATGGTGATTGCAGACGGCAAACCGGTTGGTACAAGAACTCCAACAATGAAAGCTGAAATAGGAGCTGCTGACACCTACTTCTGTTGGGCACGGAGAGTTCAGGAGGCAGAGCCACGCTGCTGCCGGGTGCACTGAGGGACTGTCGTGGCCTGTGCTGTCCCACGAAGCATGGGTTAGGATGGGGCAGGAGAAACAGAGGGTGGGATGGTCTTAGAAATCACAGGAACAGGAAAGAAAGGATGGCTACAAGCACAGCTGCTGTGATTTGCTCCATTTTCTTTAATTGAGTGAGCAGTAGCTTAAGAAGAAAAGGTATTTGCAAAGGCCAAGCCGCAATTTGAATGCTAGGCGTGGGTAGGTACCTACCTGACAATAGGGGAATGGTGTTTCGTTAGTGATTTGCAGGCACTGAGATCAGCACACCTCACTGCCAAGCAGCCAAACCTTGGAACAATTCCTCTAAAATGCACTTGGCGCCCACGATAGGACGCTACTGCCCAACTACTCTGACTTCAAAATGAGATTAAAAAGATTTAAAAAAAACATATATATACCTGAGGTCAAGTTCCTGGGAGCTGATGCATGGCCTCTGTGCCCAGAGCATCCCTGCTGCTCAGCTGCAAGCACCCTGCCTGGACCAGAACCTGCAAATCCTCCATTTAGCTGCAAGCGATTGTCTTTATCTTGCTTGCACGTGCTCACCACAAACCCTTAGCACAGATTTGATATTTGGGGGCTGTGGCAGCAGTCCACCAAGATGAGGCTTGCTATTGTTGTGTCTGTGGTAGCAAAGGGTGGAGGAGATCCAGGGGGCTTGAGAAAGGCTTCAGAGCATTTCACACCAGAGCCCTTTTCTGCAGCACTGTGCCTGGCCAGCTGTCATAGCAGGGTGTTGGAGTAATTCCTGCCCCAGGACAGATGGTAGAATAAGCTCTTTCCCTGCAGCATAGGATATGCCTCTCTCAGGTCCACTTAAGTACCTCTCCTCTAATCAGTAACCCCTGGAGAAGCTCAGAAATGAGCTTAGCAAAATTAGAGCAGGCTAAAATTCTTCAGTTAACACAGCGATACCTGAAATGCAACACACAACATTCAAGGAGCCCGAAGCCCAAGCACAGCCTGCTCCCTCTTCCCCATCCTCATGCCCTGCATAGATCAGGTTGGGTCGGTGGGACTGCAGGGAGCACAGGGGCCGTGCCAGCTCCCTGCAGAGCAGCAGCACCAGCTGCCAGCCTGGGCACCGGCGTGTGCTGCACCTCGTGGAAAAACCATCGGCAGAGGCTGTGCAAAGCCAGCAGGGCGAGCGATGCCAAGCAGCAGGGAAAGCAGCCTACCCAGCAACGTGGATGGGCGATGAAGCTGCAAGGACACAGTATTCCTCCAGACACCGGCCGGGCCCAGGCGCGCATTTTATGCCGCTTTGGTCACACCACCGGTTTGGAGCAAACGGAGCCTCAGCCGCAGCGGAACTCCGAGCTAAGCTGTGGGCACGAGAAGCGCTTTGGGATTAAGCAGCATTTTGCTTCCCTCCAACTATTACCCTGGGTGGAGCACAGCAGCTGGTCCAGACATCCCTGAAAGGCACTGCTGCGAGCACAGCTGCATCCTCTGAGCTCTGCCACTGCCACAGACCAAAGAAAGCTGTTAGATTTTGCAAGAGCAATGCATAGGGCAGGTTGGCTTGGGGAACAGATCCCCACCCTGTCCCAGTAATGCTAGAAAGGCACTGTGCTTCCACACCCTAAGCAGGAAGACAAGGAAAAGGCTCACACAGCAAGAACCTGACTCAGTGCAATGCACCAAAACTCAGCTAACTGCCAGTAAAACGCAGCCTGGTTTAGGGCCAGGGAAAATCTGTGCCATTCTGGTCCACTTGCAAAGGCTGAGCCTGGGGAAATGGTGAGCAGCATGCTTGGATTGGGGGGGAGGGATGAGGGAAAGAAGTGGATTGCTGGCTGCAGCCACAGATGTACTCATATAGAAAGGAGATGAAAAGCTTTACTTAAAGTGCCAACGTCAGTTCAATGTACTCAAGGGCTCACAAAGTCCCACTGGTGCAGAGCAGCCCGAAGGAGCTCTGCAGCCATGAGATTTTACAGCTCTTTGTTGGCTCTGCTCTGCTTCCAGGACTGCAGAGCACACTTAATAGGGCTGCCATGAAACAACCCCCAATCAGAGCAATCAGAGCTACCCCAGTTCTGTCTCTTCCCATCCCCAGCACTGCGCAGCCAGCAGGGCACTCCTCCAGGGAACCGAGAGCTGCAAGCGAGGTGCAGGCTCTCAAAACACACTGCTGCCAACTCCTCTGCAATCCACTGTGCTGAATGCAAGACATATAAAACCTCCGCAGCCTTTTGTTCTGTGACGTATCTTTATGACTGGCAAAACCCTTATACTTGAGGTTTTCTTATTTTATCTCTGCGTTCAGTTTCTTTTTCTTTCTTTTTTTGGTAATCAAAATGGCAATGGCTTATTATATGCTTTGAGGTTTCCTGCACACAAAAAGGAAAAAAAAAAGGCTGCGCTGCTATTCCTGTCTCTAATTCATCCCTTTTGCTGCGGGCAAGACATCAAATCATACCCAGCAATTTTGTTTGCCTCCCAGTTACCAAAAATGAGCACTGCAGCCGCTGGCGATGCACAGGGTTGGTAGCAGCACACCCACTGCACCAGCAGTGCCTGGCAGCCACAGCTCCTCTTCATTGAAGCAGGAAAGCAACCAGGGCTAAAAGCATCCCTGATAAGCTACTGAACACACATGGCCAAAGGGGCTTCAGGCTGATCGGCTGAGGAATGCCATGTGATTTGTTATCTGATGCATATCTCTCTTTGTTGGGATGTGTGTCCAAAGGTGAAATCTATGAAATCCATGCCTGAAGATATGCTTACTTCTAATGAAAGATACAGAAAGGGGAGGAACCCCCTATATTAGTATATAAGGGGAAAACTACAGGTGGGATCCTCCGCTCAGCCCGTCCTGATGACAAATCCCCCAGGACGGAGCAGCTCAGCATCCTCCTCACACCCTCTTCCGTACGGGATCGACAGAGGACCACACTCATTTGCATCCACAGAACAATGGAGAAATTAATGGAGATGACTGTGATTCATACCGCCTTGTGTCTTCATCAGCGGAAAGGTCAAACAAATTAAGGCTGTGAATTCTGGGCAGAGATTTCAAGCTGGCTCTCTAACACTTGCAACACAAGGGAATAATTAGAAGACATCCATCAGCCCCACTTCCGTCAGAAAGGCAGTTTCTGTTAACACGGCGATGAGCTGTCCTCTGCATAGCTAGATCTGCTGTCAGATTATGGGCTATTATCTCTCCTCAAGCATTTCAGCGCTCGGAGCGGGGCCACACCGACCACACGGGGTAGACACCCCATACAGAAAGAACCCCACAGGGCCAACTGAGCCACTGAGAGAGCCACCACGACCCCTGCAACACCGGGGAGGAAGGAATGGCCCCACACTAACGCAGCTCCAAGTATTCCTCAAAAAAAAATCAGAGGATTTCCACACTGAGCACAGGAACCCACAGCAGCTCCCTGCTTATATAGTTACAAAGCCCTGCACAAACACTCGGTGCTTTAGGAGGATCGTCCAGCTGAGCCATTGGGGGACAGCAGTGCTGCTCTTGCCCCATCTTCCCAGTTTGCATTTGTGTCCCTTTTCCCTCATTTCTTTTATGCCACCTGAAATGCAAGTTCTGGGTTAGCTGAAGCTTCACTACTTAGGAATGGCACCGAGAGAAAAATAAAACAGACTTCTCCGCTCTGTCCCTCTGCCTTTGGAAATAAAAACGGTTTGGCTGCCAAAGAAAAGAGAGAGCTACACCCATGTAAAGCTCTCACTTAGGAAGAATTAATACAGCCAACTGGGTTGGGTGGACTGCCAGCGAACTACAGTATGAAGAGAGAAAAAGAAAAGCAGAAGCCCAAGGCCTGTCCTCTACCATCGGACTCACTCCAGTTTCTGCCTTCTGCTGGGTTCCTGTCCGGAGGGAAATCCTCCGTCACCTCTGTCTAGACTGCTCACCTGGTTTGCTTTTGGAAGCACAACTGCTAAAAATGCGCACTGTCGTAAGGCAGAAGTGCCATCGTCCTGCCCTAGGAGCCTCCAAAGCACAGGAGCTAGAAAGCATACGCAGGCTGTGCTCCATACACTGACAGACAGCATTTTACCTACGTGCCTCTGTAGCACCAAGGAGCCCAGTGAGATTCCCCACTTTGTATTTCTCTGCTGACCACCGAGTCAAGTGCTCCTATCTGCCTTCTGTACAGAGAGAAGCTGCACGTGCAGCTCTCAGCGTGATTCCACGAACTCCCGTGGAGATGTCCTTTACCTCCCTGATAATCATTAACAATAATTAAGCGCCGATGACGCACCAGATAGAAATAAGAGGTTAATGAGCAGGGAGTGACTTTCCCTTTGGAACAAGTGCAGTGCCTGCACTCAAGAGTAGCGTTATCACAGCTGCCCGAGTAAAAGCACATGGCTGGAGAAGGGAACCAGGAGGAGTCACTGAATGGGCCAGCAGGGGGATGCAGGGACAGCACGTGGGGGTTCACAAACCTCAGCACACATGCTCCAAGCCAGGCACAGCTGGAGAGCTCATTGAGGCCTGGGAGCATCCCTCCAGCACTACACCAGGCAGGGAGTTTGTACCGGGAAGAAACAGGATTCTCCATACTGGGTGTATTCCTCTTCAGCAACACGAGCTGGATGAGGCCCATTAAAACGCATCACTGGCAACTAAAAGCACACCGAGTACATTTTTTTTCCACTTTAAGAACAAATTCAGCTCCTTTCCTCCCCCCTTCCCAATCGGGAAGCTCTGAATAACAGCAACTGGGAGGAATTCGCCCACACGCTCCATCCCGAGGCTCCGAGCAAACCAGGGCATCTCAAAAACGCTCCCAATTCCCCAGCGCCGCTCTGAGTCGCTTATCAAACATCTGACAGAGAGGCTGCTGGAGACGATGGGTCTGTGTGCCGGTGGCTCAAGCACCGCACGCTGTTGCTCAACGTTGCCCTGCTTTTTTTCCTCATCTCCTTCAGAAAAAGGGCAGGCAGCTGTTCCAGCAGACAGCTCCCGGATTTCCCTCGACGTGCGTCAGCGCTGCGGTGCGCGCTCCTTCCCAATCTGGCGGCCATCCTTCAGACAGAAGGAAGTAAGACAGTGGTCATATCTAAGCTACCGCCAATCTTGGCCGTATGCTGCAAACTGAGCCAGACAGACGGCGTGCTAAAAATGAATCTCCAAAAGCCACGACGCTGGATGGAACGCTTTAAGCCAGCCGGCCGAAAAGAAAGCCAAAGCAGAACGGCACTGCCAACGGAACTCCACTGTGTCATTCCACAGGCAGAAAGGTCTCACAAGCAGTTGCAGACACTTAAATTAAGCCATCGTTAGCGAAATGGACAGCAGGAAGATGCTGACTGCTCGCTAAGCCCCCAAGCTTATTGCCTTCCTACAGCTACATTCTCTTTAGTGCCTTTTAATAGTGCAAATTCAAACACAAATCAACCAAAACTGGGCATATCCTACGGGGGAAGAGCTTACCCTGTAGGACAGGAGAAGAGAAGTGGCTGTGGGTCTGTGCTGACAAGGGAAGAAGCCAGGCCCCACATCTCCCCTCAGTAGCACTAAATGGAACCGCTCTGCCCCACACAGATCTCTGAGAGGGCAAACCCATACCTCAGCAAGGACTTCCTTCTCGCTGTGGAAGTGTCCCACGCACTGCTGGGGTGCTGAGAAATGCTTCTTAACTTAAAAATCACCAAACACACACTGAAGAGTTTCTGCCTCGCAGTAGAAAAGATGGTCTCATTCAATACCTCTCGTGAGGCAAGACTCTTTGCCAGGGCTGCCTGGAGTATCTGTGCCGCAGGGAAAAACAAGATCTGCTTCATTTCCTCGCCACCTCCTGCCTAAAAATCCATCCCAGATAATGACATCCCAAAGCTGTCCCTGTTGCAGGCGAGCCCAGAGAACGTGCCTCGCTTCAGCCCTTCACACTCAATTTCTGCCTGACACCTTCAGATCAGGATTTTAAAATGCCTTTTTTTTCCACCTACGGAGCACTCACCACAATTCCCACATTAATAAAACGTACCACCGAACCCACCGTAAGCACAGCTATGTTAAATGGGTGCAATGGCCGGAGCGGCGGCGACTTGGCCGCGTGGTGACAGCCCAGATGTTCCCCATCCGATGCCTCCCCCCACCCTCACAGCATTAGTCACTGGGACGTCGGCACAAAGCCACATTCAGGCTCAGATCAGCTTTTGTTTGCCTCAGAACAGGAGCGGCCAGCTGCTGTGTGCCCTGCCCTGAGGTTTGGGGGAGCTCTCCACTGGGGTTGTGGAGGGGCTGAAGGTCTCTGCCCAAGCTCCTGCTCGATGTGGGTGCAGCATGGTGTTTGTCCCATAACCCTACGGCCGCTCTCCCCGCAGCTGTGGCAGCTGTCAGATGGGCCCTCAGCTCCTTCCTCACAGCTCCCTCGGCTTCTCTCTGGAGGACATCAGTCTCTGGCCATCTTAGTGGGCTTCTGCTAAACCCTTCCCAGTTTCCCCACGACTCTTTTGAGCTCAGAAGGAAGTAGGTGCAACCCACTAGCACCAAGCAGAGGGGGATACGAGCTTCCTTCCTGCTGGCTCTCCAGGCAGGTAATAAACATCTTGCTTTACATGTGCTGATTGCAATTAGGACTAATACATGTCCTCAACACAGCCCCAGGTCATCATAGAATGGCTTAGGTTGGAAGGGTCCTCAAGGATCATCAAGCTCCAGCCCCTCCACCACAGGCAGGGCTGCCAGCCTCCATATCTAATACTAGACCAAGCTGCCCAGGGCCCCATCCAACCTGGCCTTGCACACTTCCAGGGACGGGGCATCCACAGCCTCTCTGGGCAGGTCCTTTCCAGCATGTACTAACACAGGAGTTATTCCACTCCATGGACAGAACTTTACATTTTTCCTACTAAACCACACGACGTTTGTTAGCCCAACTGTGAGCCCACCGAAGTTCTCACATCCTCTGGGTGAAATGAGAACAGTTTGCTTCAAAACGTGTTCTCTGTGTGATCCTTCCTGCCTGAAAGGACACCACCCTATACACTAAATGAGAGAACAACAGAATGACTTGGGTTGGAAGGGACCTTTAAAATCATCCAGTTCCAATGATGCTGCAATGAAGCATTTCTCCTCTGCAATCCACATTCCCCATTTAAAAAGAGACAAATACACAGATGCCTCCATAAAGGTCAGGGTAACACAGCACAGCCCTGTCTTAAAGGTGCAACTGAAGATGCAAAAGTAACGTGACCATGTTCACACACATCTGCCCCAAATCTGTGTTGTTTCCTCCTTAAGACAAACTGTAAAGGTCTTAAACATATGTAATAGTTCATTTGGGAACATTTTCACTCTTAGAGTATATACAAATCAGCCCTTACGTAATCGGAGAAAAACAGGGCACTTTAATCCATCATGTTTCTCTCCCCTGTAGACAGGCATTTAATCACCAGAAGATAAAACACAGCATCCGGAAAAACCACTTAAACGATTGGATTTTGCAAGCAAAGCCCTGGTCTTCCTTACAGTTTCTATTACTTTAGGAAAGGAGAGGAAAAAAAAAGCAGTGGAGCCCTTTTGAGAACAGCTGCTCCTAGGGGATATTAGGAGTCACCTTCCCACTCACACCCTCTTTGAAGGGTCAGGGAGGCAGGGCTGTCCTTGTGAATCTGCTCCCCAAACCCACAGGAGCTCAGAGCTGGAGAGGAAAGACGAAAGGAGGAGTGGAGGTGGGGAATATATGCCTTTCCCTACCCAGCTGAATGCAGCTCTCTGTGAGAGGTTCAAGCCCCAAAAGGCAAAACCCCAGCGTTGGCCATACGCCTCCAACCCCACTGCAGAAGCATCTCCCTTGGCAGAGCTGCCTGGGACACGTGGTGCTGGATGCATGCCCCAAAGGACGTGCTTTGACCCCAAACTCACACTCGTGCCCTCTGGACGGCACCTCCGAGCTGTCCCGCACACTGCGGCCGGGCGCCGACCTGCCACGTCTCGCTTTGTTCCCCTTTATGGCCTCTTGGACTGACAGCTGTTTAAAAGGTCTTTTTTTTTTTTCCCCTTTTTCTGTTTTTTAAAGGAAGATGCTGACGCTGCAAGTGACCACCCAGGCTTTCAAAGCACTGCAGGAGGCCAGAAAGGAAAGTCACCCATCAAGCTGCTTGTTATCCTGACACATCTTTACAAGAAGGCAGTTCTCACAATCAGCCCCATTTACTGCAGGCTGTCATTTCACCCACATGGCAGTAACAACTCCTTGGGTACCACCCTAGTAATGTGTGAATGCCTTTGAGGCAATATTTCAAATTAACAGAGAAAGGATTTGGGTCACTCCCCACAAACCTACTACGTCCATTTGCAGACTACCAGTTTTAATGGACTCACGTGATGCTTTTTGGTGCAGAACACACAAGATAGTTCTGAACCAGCCCGAGGAGGAAAGGCCACGTGTGTGATGGTGCAACATGACAAACCTGGGACTTCTAACGCTTCAGCCTCCAGTTTCAGACCACAAGCCCCAACAACAAGTGCAATTTCTCCTGGCACGCACAGGGATGACTGAAGCCAAAGGATTCAATCTCTTCTAAAAATCTCTGCCGTACTAAGTTAACGACAGCAAACATATGGCCGGCAGCCATATTATTTTAGTTTATTATGCATAGCACAATACACACAGCAACAAGTATGTGTCAAGACGCAGCCCGTCGAACGTGTTGAAAACATTTACTGGGCCATTAGCAATAAATGCTTCCCTGCCCTCGTATTGCACAGATAGAGGTTTACCACACACAACCCAAAGTTGAACGCGTTGCCCAATTTGCAGCCAACAGATCCACATCTCAAGTATTTTATGAGCATGTAACTTGGACCCAAGTTACACGTGAGCAGTTTTGACTGGAGTTGCGTTCACACATGCAACAGACCTCTGATTGCAACAGGACTGCAATAAGATGGCCTTTTCCAGCCGTTTACAAAATGGTGAACTCCAATATCGAAGGTCATTTAGGAAACCTCATTAACTGTAACAAAGCCCACAGCTGGGAGGAAGTTCTGCAGACCCTGCTCAGAGCAGGGAACTTGCACTGGTCATGGGACCACAACCAGGGTTCAACCACCCTTGCAATAAGGATGTCTTATGTTTAACTCTTCAAGGCCTTTTCCAACCTAGATGATTCTATACACAAATTTATGTTGCCTCTTGTCGCCGCTTAAGGGAGGCTGGCAGTGTCCTCCTCACTGCCCCACATCAGCTCATTATCTCTATAGGTAGAGCCTCCTTTCTGCAGGCTGAGCCTTACAGCTCTGTCCAGGTCTCCCCATGCATCAGCATCTCCAGTCTCACCACCTTTGTTGCCCATCACTGGATTGCAGCACATCCAATTCTCTTTCACGCTGGGGAACGCAGCAAAGGACAGAGCGCTCGTGATGTGCCCCAGTAAGGCTGGGCAGTGGGGAAGGACCCCAGAGGAGACCTACATCCACCTCCTGATAGAGCTCTGCTCAAAGCAGCTGTTGGCCACCACTGTTGTATGGGCACACAACTGGCTCACACACCACCAGGACCTCATGACTCTTCCTTGCAAAGTCCCCAGACTATTACCTGAGTGAATTCAGCACACCTCTAAACCTTGTCTCACATCAACAACTACCACCCAGTCCTTATTTGTGCTTGCATGAGCAGAAATCCACACGCAAACAAGGGACTCACACAACACGTGAGCAAGCCGACCAGTGCCTCACCCATCCTACACTATAGGAGTGGTGCAGGTTGTTGTCTTGGGGCGAGGACAGGACAAAGTTTAGGTAAGATGAATTGGAACATTGGCCTAACGAAGCGACCAGTGTTAATTAATAGGAGCTCGAAACACAACGGAAATGATGTAAACCAACAGGTATCGACAGTGGTAGCACAGCAGTTCAAACGCGCCTGTTAATGGATTCCCAGCTGCAAGTGTAACAGAATTAAAAGAAAAGGGGGAAATCAAGTTAATTCTACCAAAGTATAATTGGGAATGGAAGCCAAATAAACTACTGCACGTCTCCTTTTCCTTGCAATAGAAGTTCCCCTGTCAAAGCCTTAACATCTTGTAAGCACACGCCAGCAAATCCATTTAAAGCTCAAACACAGAATTTCATTCTTCTGTGCCCGCACGGCAAAAGAAATCATCCTTTCTTCGTAGTGCTGGAAGAGTTTGGGCTGAAAACCAGCAAGAACCAAATTCTAAAGCTGGGTCACCGCTTCCCCTGCCTCTTCCTCCCGGTAGGGCCTTGGTAGCAACCTTCAGCTTTGTCAAAGGAGATTAGAGAGAGCTTCAGGAGCAGCACAGAAAAAAACAGAAGTGTTACCTTTAATCATTGCCATGAGAGACTTCCACGGCGTTACCATAGGAATTAATCCTTATATTAATATTTAAAGCATGAACAAAGCAAGGACTCTGGAAGAAATCATGGGGGAAAAGTGCTAGCAGTTTGCTACCGCAATGCACTAATGGTAACTTAAAAATAATGATAATATAAAAAGACAGCTGGCAATAGCTATTTATAAAGAGAGAAGAAAAAAAGGACTTATATACCATAGCATCCCTTAAGGCCTCTGAGGAAATTGTGTTGAATGACAACGTAAGCTCAATCCAGAACCACTTTATTCCCCACTTTACTCCCCCAGACATCTCCAGCAAACAGCAAAGCATTCACAGATTTCTGCAGTCTCCAACACTGCACTGCCTTCCATACTCCATTGGGAGTAAATGCCATCTCAAGCAAACTGCCTAAACTACGAGAGACTGAGATGCTAAGGAAAAAAGCTCCTTTCCAAGTTCTGCGGGGCTGTTCTGAGTAAAGACAAAGTCTGGCACCATACCAAGTGCTACAGAGTAGGAAGGCATCACACCACATTTCAAACCGTATTTTCAGCAGATGAGCAATATCTGCCTTCCTCTTTGCGTAGTTGCTTCACAGCAAGGCTGAGCTGTACCTTCTACAAAGATGGACAGACCTCAGTGAGCCACAGAAGACAGAGCTTCCCGGGACTGCCCCTGGTGTGCGTGCAGAAACGTGTGTCCCAGCGCCGGGCACGTGGCTTCAGTCAGAGCTCCGCTCCACTCGGCTCTGTTAAAGCAAGATGCAGGCAAAAAGCAGGCAAGAGAGCATTGCTTGCAGCAGTGTTACATGAACCTGACTGCTTCCAATGTGATGAAACCCATGTAAGTGCTGTGACACGGCAACGGGTTGCTAAACATAAGGGTCGTGCAATATGCCAGGCCATGAGAAATATGGGGGTCTGTGATGCCAGAACAAGTCTCCCTATAAAGGCCATTATTTCAAGAGAGCTTGCAGATTTCAGCACTGCACCCTGCAAGAACTGCAAGCTTCAGCCTTTGTTTCCCTGCCAAGAAATTTGTACACCAAATGCTGCATTTCTCAACTTTGCACATTTACTCCCTCCCTACCAGTGTGCTGTACGGATTCTTACAGGCTCTCACATCATTTTAGCCTTCTGAAAGTTGGCCTAGATGATCTTAGTGGTCTTTTCTAACCTTAGTGATTCCGTGATTCATTTGGGAACTCCTCTCCTGTGGGGAAGAGCACAGCACTCTAGGTCCCTTTGCAGGCAGCTCAGAAGCAGGGAGTGCCTGGGAAGTCTGGGGGAGCATGCATTTAAAGGACAGGAAAACTAACAGCAAATAAGAGAAGCCCTCCAGTTCAAATTTCCTAAATTTGATGTCCTGAGTGCTGCAATGACAGCAGAAATAACAAGTCTCTTTTTTCACCCCTTCCCTGTTAGCAACAGCTATAAATGTCACCAACAGTAGCAGCAGAAAACCTCCACAGAGGGCAGGACACGAAGCAATGAGACGCTTGGCTGCTTCAGAAACCATTACATTTGCCATTTCCACTGAACTCCTCCAGTCAGTCCTTCCTGAGAAGTTCAGGGGCTGGAGAAATAAAATAACCTACCCAAGCAGAAATTGCCTCTGCAGGCAGAGCCCTCCTCTTCTACCAAAAACCACAAGGCGATTTGAGAGGAACAACCTCACAGCCAGAAAGAGCCTGCTGTCAGGCGCCCAGATGCCTAAGAGAACGGGCACCTTTTGGGAGGATCTTCCATCTTCAGACAGGTATTCACGCCACTGAATTCTGTCGATTTTTCCCAGAGATACTGGATGCTGCTTACAAAAGCCTTTCTATTCAACCTGCAAGCCTGTGTGGAGTTGGAAGTCAGTGGGACAGAAGCAAAGCACCAGAAGCGACTGATAGTTTTAAGCATGTACCTTTAGGGTCTGGGGACTGAACAAAACGATGACATACAAGACATTAAAATCAACTATGCCAAATGCAATTAAAAGCAGTTTTTCCCAATGCCCTTTCTGGGCCAGGAATACTGCCAGGCCTGGACTTGGTGACCTGGGGATCCAACCTCAGTGCTTCCATCATAGCAACGACACCTAAAAGCAGCCTGTGTAAGCAGCTTAAGAAAAATCTGCTGTCCCTACTTCCTCAAACAGCAAAACTTCTGTACTGCAAGTTACTGCCGTTGCGTGGTGCTCTCCCTGCTGGGGTGATACAGGGCTGAGCTATGCAGAACAAGAGTGGGGATCTGCAGGGCAGCACAGCAACACCCAGACTGACTCTTGCTCTGGCTGAAAGCATGCTGCAGTCTCCCCACTCTGTTTCTGCCATACCTTCCTGCTCAGGTCCCTGCCTTTACACCACCCTACAGCCCACAGGAGCCATTATTTGAGAGCCTGTTATTACCCCCAGCCTGAAAAAAATCACCATCATCAATGGGCTGCCAAAGTTCCAACATAGTTTTAAAAGACAGTAATGCCACTCAAAAGCAGACCACCACACGCTTGAAAGACAGATCCTTACAAATGCCATGCAGCCAGATCCAACTGATAGATGCCTTCCTTCAGCAGGTTGAAAAAAAAATTAAACACATCATCTGAGCTGCCTCACGTAGCACAGATCCCAGTACTGTCAGTTTGACAAAGATTGCTTGTTAGTCCAGCAACACAGTGCAGCAAGAACTGGTGCCTTGCAGGGTGTTGAATCCCCTCGCAGCGCTTCTATGGCAGGAACAAGCCCAGAGCTCCCTGCACTTCGTGAATACGACCAAACACAGTTTGCTGCAAAGGTCAGAATTTGTCACGAGAATGTTAATGGCTGCACAGTCCTCAAAGCAGCGCTAGAGGCTCACCTGCAGAAAGGGTTTGAGAAACAGCGGTCAAGAATATGAGTTGTCAGCTACTGCCACGAACACAAGAGCTGAGAAGCAGAGCGTTTCAGACACAGTGTGTGAGTGACACCTCAGCACAGCACTTCTGCCAGGGACACAGACAAAGCAACGCTGGACTCACATCCCCCTCACCGTGTCTGTGCTATTCTGAGAGATGTTTTGTTGATGTGTCTGTCCTGGTGGGATTATCAGGTCTGCCAGCACCAAGTGCTGATCAGGGCAAGGCTAACTCACGTTACACGAGGAGCTGCAGGCTGAGCCCTTGCTACAGTGCTTCCAAAAGACAGGAACGTGTGGTTATCTGATGTAAAAGAGAGAGACTGATGAGTTAGGTGGACACAAAGAAATAAAGCAAGGATTTCTGCAGAAAGGCACACGGATTGCTGCAGTAACACCAGGTGACAAAGCAACAGGGCCTCTGGTAGCTGAATAGCCCAGCTGCAACAGAATAGAGAAAGGCAAAGCAAACATCTGCTGCAGGACTGTTTAAGTAGAGGCTGATTTTTAATAACTAAAGCATTAAAGGCCACTGTCTTGTCCATAATACTTTACCACCCACTTTTAAGAAGTTGAACAGCATTTCCAACTGCGTCCTCGTGTTTTAAACACCACACAGGAGTGATGTGGAAATCTGCCCAATTCGCCTAGACAGTTTTGACAAATCCAAGCCAGTCTGCTGAAATGTTTAGCAAGGAAACATTTTTCAGGAGATGTAAGATCTTTTATTAGACCAACTGATACAAACAAGAAGCAGGAAGGCTGGGGAGCAAAGAGGCTGACAAGCTTTCGGCATCTAAGTTGCCTTTTCCAGCCTGAAGAAGTGCTGCTGGCCTGAAAACCTTTCAGCTCAGACTAAATAACACCAGAAAAATTAGAGAACTTGGCTCCTCCTCCAAACCTTACTCCATTTGTAACCTCCAGCTGTCAAGGCTTCAAAACTACTTTGTCAAATGATGAACATACCTTTGAACAGTGCACCTGAAGATACCAAAAAGTTTGCAAGCCTTTTTTATATAGTAAGAAAACTTCCATCTGTGTATGGAAAGCATACAGCGTCACCTCTCACCAACCTCTGCTTCCCTGCCCCGCAACGAGATGTCTGTCCCAGAGTCCTTCCCCAGCCCTAATAGGAACAGAAGTGTCCCAAGCCTTAGGCTGCTCACGTGGTGGACAGAAGAGCAGAACTGTGCGATGCATGCAGGGCAGCAAGCATCTCTTGCTGACCACTTGGTTTTCCATCCTATGAGAAAGGTGAGGGACCACTGGAGCCATTCAGAAGGCTGTAATCTCACCAGCACCATGAAGAGCCGATGCCTGTTTTATAAGTGGATGTTGCTAGACACGAGACACTCACAAGGTTCACTTTTAATGGTAGGGATGCACATTAGGACTCCCTTAACAGATACGCTCTGTGGGTAGAAATACAGATGATGCACACTCCTGGCAAACGGCTCCTAGGATTTGGTCGCCTTACCCAAGAAAACCAAACCATGGCAGCATCAGGAGATCCTTGCCAACAACAGGCAGCAAGCTGTAAAGAAGAAAAACATCAGCACAGACAGCTGGCTTCTGTGATTTCTCAGACGAAGGAGTGGAGACCACAGCAAACTACGGCCAAGGAACAGGGGAGGAAACCCAGAGCTGCGCCCATCCTTGCGTCTGGCCTCACATCCTGCAGCTCTCAGCAGCCTGATCTCCTGCCAAGCAGAGCTGCAGGTTCCAGCCCAACTGCCCAGTGTTCCATGGTGATGTGCCACGTGGAGCCAGCAAGGAGAACCACAGACTGCAGAATGGCTGAGCTGCACAGGTGCAGCTCTAGGAAACACCACCTCTGGTAGCACCCATCCTTTGGAGAGCCCTCGCTGGGTTATTCACACACACCTTTCAGAAGGACCTGAATAGCAAGAGCGAATCGGGCTGGGAACGTGTGCTGGATGAGGACGATCCTCACCACGACTCAGCGCTGCTAAATGCTTGGAAGAGAACCATAAATAAAAGGCTGAGATATTTTAAACAGCAGTTTCCCTACTCCTCCCTTAAAAAAGGAAGCGAAAGAGTCCAAACTGAGCACTGGCTGACTAACCTAAGGCCTTAAATGAGCAAGGCAATTTTGCATTTGACTGGAATTTTAGTATTATATTAAACCATATTATTTTTTGTTCTCCTGTACCCCATAGTAAAAAAAAACAAACCACCCTTAAATAGATGTCTGTGGCCGTTCAGGCAGGTATTAACAGCAGAGACAAGTGTCTATGAAATCCACACCCTGCAGGGATCCCTGTGCACAGACCCAATTATGGACATTTCTACTTCCAAAGTTTTTTCCTGGTAAGAGTCAGGAATAATTGGACATTTCTGTAGCACGCAATACTTCTGGGACTAATCCATACAAGAGTCCTCAGCACTTCATGAACAATTCCTTACAAAGAGTAAAACTAAGCAACGAGGTCAAGAGTCCCAAGCAGGTCCTAGGCACAGTTTTGCCATAAAATCCAAGTGAAAGGCTGCCCCCCAAGAGGTGGTGAGGCTCAGGCAGTGGGAGGGTCAGTAATACCACTGCCAGAAAGTCAAGGCTTCTCTCATTGTCCTGCAGGGAAACACCCCAGACCACGTGCTGGAGTCAGAGAAGGGTGAAATAAAACTTAAAAAAAGGGAGAGAAAAGAAAAAGAACTTGTCAGAAGATATTTTATTACCATGGAGTCAGAGCCAACTGTACAAGGAAGACTTGCAGGAAGCAGACCGCTTTGCCAGACAGCTGTGAGAACTTCATGCTCGTCAGACAACCAACCTCAGCTCTAATCACCACCTCCAAGAAAGATTTGCTCAGAATCTGCAAGTCGAAGACAATTCTGCTCGTAATTTACGGTCTGGGGATAGCTTAAGGCTCTCTCTTAGCCCAGATGGGAACTCATCAGGCTTGGTAACAAAGTGAAAGCGGGACAAAAAAAATTAATAGTAAAAAAGCCCCAACCTCTCTCTGACCTCCACAATTTACAGTGCAAAAGGAAGGTGACAGACAACAGGCAAGTAGAGGCAGAGAGAGCAGGAGGAAGGGGTGAGGTCATACCTCGGCGTCAGAGGGCTGCGGTGCTGCAAAGCAAACACATCTGGAGCTGACATGCAGGGAAATGGGGCGGCAGGCCAAAACGATAACGAACAGATAACATCTCATCAAGGAAACAGCCCTTCCAGTGCATGTCATCCTTCCCACGTGGGGGTCTTGCAGACTGAATACACCGAGCACAAAACTGCTGTTTGCAAACGTGGTGCAGAACAAGTGCATTTCCTACGTGTGACCCTACAGGGCCATTTTTGTGCACCTGCTCTGACCGAATCACCCACTGGAACAACCACTGACAGCAGCAGGAGTCCAAGGGTGGAACAGGAAAAATGTTCCTGAAAGGAAACACACTTTGGGTTTACGGCTCCCTGCAGCACATCAGCCTTCACGGCCCCGAGCTTTGCACTTCGGTTGTGGCAAAAGCTAAGAAGAGAAGAAAGGCATCGCATCACATCGATGAGAGCTCTCAGGGAGTTCTGTGCGCTGACGGTTCAGCAACCCTACAGTGTTCAATCACAGCTGTGGTGAAAGGTGATGTATTTGCCCATTACGGCTTACAACTGGGAAACATTCATGGAATGAGCAGCACGTTAGCATGTCTTCATTTCCAACAGTTAAAAGAGGCTTCCGAGAGTCCTCCCTAATGTGGTGGTCATTTGTTTCATTGCATGAGGCTTCAAGCTCCGGTTTAGGATTAACGTGTCATGGGGGGATTTACTGACTTAACTGAATACTTGCTTTCTGAGAGAAATGCTGGTTGTCTGCTCCTCAGCTCTATCTAGCCACCAATACAAGCCAATTTCAACTTCAGCTTTCCTGAACGCCTGGATTAAAAGAAAAAGAGGTGAAAATAAAAATCCATTTTTGCACAAAGAAACAAAATCAGCCAAGACGACAACAACAAAACCAAGAAAAGACCAAAAAGAAAAAAGCACATGGGTCTCGCCCAAGATCTTCAGACATCCCTTCTGCTCAGCCTTTATTACTTCCAGCTTCACCCGAGCGCACAAAGCCGCCGGTCTGACACGCAGGGCTGCTGCTTTCTGTCTGCTGTCCAAACTTGCTGCACAATACAGCAAGGCTGAAGCCTCAGCAGCACTGCCCCGGGCGGGCAAACACCCATGCAGCCCAGGAAGCCAAGCTCTGTCTCAAGGAGCTAATCAGATCAACAGTTATTTTCCGTTGTGTTGTCATGTTCAAGCATAAACACGCTTATCTTTGTGCTTACTATACAGAAAGGACAAAGCACGGCTGCAAAAATCCCTTTTTCATGGCTGATTGTGTTGCAGGAGCTGTAACAGGAAAAAGGGTTAAGGAGTAACTTCACGCTGTCCTTACAGCTCCAGCGTCTTGAGAAGTCTACAGGACTGCAAGTATTTGGGATAGATATATATATCCACTCTTTTGTAAGACATAACACCAGAAGGCATTCAGGAAAAGCAGATAAGTTTTTCTTTTCCTATTAAGGTAATTTCAGATGACATGGTCCCGTGGTCTGTTGAGCCCTGCCCCAGGTAAGCCAGAACTGGGAAAGCAGAGAAGCAAGAATCTTTATTTCTCCCTTAACCAGACTTCAAAACACAGAAAGCCTTCCTGCAGGAGGGAGGAGAAACACAAACTTGGCAAACACTTGAAGAGCCAGCAGCCCTTACTCATCGCTATTATTGATCACCACGAAAATGAACAACCTAGGAACTGTTCTCACACCATTAGACATCAGTAGCAAAAGCAGATGCGCCTTCCCTTCCTCCCCACCTGCACACAGCTAGCCCCAGGCCATGGTTCTTTACCAAAGGATATTAACTCATTAGATTTAAAAAGCTCTCAGCTTCACGCTGCACTGCTCAGATGTTCCCTCGCTGCCGCAGTGCCCTTTGGAGTGCTGCAAAGGGCACGTGGGGAGAGAAGGGAGAGGGAGGAAGCCAGAGGAGACATCTGAATTATAAGCAACCCAGCCCTGTCTATAAATTGAGAGCTCAACAAGATTTAACAGCAGTTTGGTCAAGGAAGTTCTCCACCAAATAATGCTGGTTCCCAGACAAAGAGGAGGATGTGGAATTACAGAATGGCTCGGGTTGGAAGGGGCCTCACCTGGTTCCAACCCCCTGCCATGGGCAGGGCTGCCAGCTACTAATCAGGCACCAGATCAGGCTGCCCAGGACCCATCCAATCTGGCCCTAAAAGCCTCCAGGGAGGGGCCAGCATACCAGAATAAACACATTTGGACGCCCACTTCATTTACTGACACCAAAACCAACCCTACACCTCGAAGCTTCATTAATCATTACCTTCAAATACTAACTTCTGCTAACGTGTTTTCCCTTACCAACAGGAAGGGCAATACCTGAACCTGCACTAAGTGACGGGAAAGGAAACACTTCAGATAGAACCCTCTCCTGCTGGCAATTAAAGAGCTCTTCACAGAAAAGCTGCCCTTTACAATGTTTGCCCTACTTAGCGTTAGCTCTCAATTAGTAAGAGGCAATGCTCCAGAGGATGACAGGAATCCAAAGAAAAATATTACCAGGTAGAGAGTAGAGGCAGAGGGCTGTTAAATGAGCTCTAGAGATCCTCCAGGTGGCAATAAGAGGAGGAAAATGGGATGGAGCAGACTGAACACCACTGCCTATGCAACACAAATGCACCGCACCAGAAAGAAAACAGTACTCAGTCCTTTGAGTGCAGGGGAAGGCTAAAAAGCACCGGAAATCAAAACCAGTGGAGAAGTAAGGACATGGAAGATGGCCCCAGGGTGCAGGGCAGCAGTACAATTGGAGAAACCGGGTGACAGACACAAAGCAGCCCTGCCCTTCCCAGCCAAAGGGTGTAGGCTAACCTGCCATCACTGCCATACTGCACCCGCTGTTCTTGCAGAGCAGCTGGAAGAGCTGAGGGGGAATCCAGCACAGCAACACGCTGCCCCAGTGCATGGCGGGTCCTGGATGGAGAGAGGAAGGCAGCAGAAATGACACAAGTTCCAAAGAAGCCAAGGGATGACCTATACAGATGTTCACAAATATTTGCAAAGCAGTAATTCAGATAAGAATGGACCCATGAACTGTGGAAATGAGGTGTTCTTCAGTGTTTTTCCTAAGCAAAGGCATTCAGTTACAGCTCAAAGCAGAAAAACAGATCTCCCACGTGAACAGTGAAGAGAAGTCACTGTACCAGTGGTGGGGATGCACCAAACCACCCAGAGCACTCACAGGAGGAAGGCTTAGGCTCTCCCTTGAGATATCAAGGCAGGGCAAGGGCTACAGACACCACTGACGTCCCATTACTCTCCTCCATTACAAAACCACTCTGCTCCATTCCATTTGGGGAACTTATTTTTGCTGTGTAAATGTTTTCTCCGCTACTTTTCCCATGCGTAGGGCAAAGCTCATGCCCAGCACTTTGCACGACGGTCTTTCTTGTGTCTCTGCAGACAATTAATGTATATTATGCAACCCGTGCATCTGAAATCTGTTTACATGGCAACGTGCACAAGTTACTGCTGCTTTCATTCACTGTGCAAGTACCAAACAATGAGGTGTCCGGAACCACCGCACAAACCATCGATGGATTCCCACTTAAACCTGCCCTGCAATTCCTGTCACACTTAAAAATCAACAGAGCTTAAAGATGGTTATGGTTTATATTGGCTTGGCTAAACTTCTCTATAAATAATGGGAAAATGACTGCAGTTCTCAGAGTATTAACGTTTACCGAGCAACAAATGCAGCAATAACCTGAATTGATTAGAGGAACTGGAAGCTTTGTGGTTTGCGCAGCGTAACCATGAGAAAGGGCTTTCGGAGGGCAGGGCTGTGTTCAGCAGCACAATGTGGAGACAAACCAGGGCTGCTTTACTTCCCAGATCATGCCCTGCACTGTGGAAACAAGGTTCTTCCCCATCACTTGCACGTCTGAATTAACACACGGCCAACAAGGGGGAGATCTCACTGCGTTCACCTAAGGCTCGCAGGGAAGTGACAGCAGTCATCTTGGAGACTTCAATGCTGTGTTTTATAAGCAGTGATACTTATCAGTGTATGGATAAAACCACTGATGTTATTCTATGTAAGAACATTTTTCATATCCATAATTTCTCATTCTCCCACCCCCCACACTTCATTTAACCTCCAAATACCAAACCAGCAGGCCACTGGTGCCATGCAGTGCTATCTGTCCCCAACCAAATTGCTTCTCCTTTCTCTCCATACACAAAATCTGCTACGTAAGTCCTTCCTAAGTCACAGTGCGTGCAAGACATCACTGACATCTGCTACAGACAGCAGATCTTAGTTAACCTCAATCAGCAGCTCGACATTCCACCCCACAGACACTACTGATGAAGGGCTTTGCACATTTCAAAGGGAGATTCCCAGATGGATAATGGAAGAGTCAGCGCTGCAGCCCCATCCTGCAACAGCCCAAGACACTCAGCTTTAAAGTCCTGCCAGTCTCAGGCACAGAACACTACTTGGGAGAATTACAGAAGCTGTAAGAATGCCTTTGGAGTCCCACCAAGCTGAGCTCGCTGCAGCTAAGAGCTGTAGTTCTGCAGGCAGAGGCTCTTGAAGAAAGGACTCCCTTTGTTAGAACAGGGCTCTGAACAAAACCATCCTTTAGACCTCACTGTTTTCTTGCAGCACATGACAGCCACACGCCAGATTTATGAGCCTGATCTATGCTGATGTAAACCAGCATTACTTTGCTACCTGACCAAGTCACACCCATCTATACCAGAGGCAAAGTCAGCCCGATGCCAGGCCATGTTTAGAAGTAACTCTGGTAGCCCAGCTGTATTTCTGTTATACTATAAACAACACCTTAAATCTTATCTGACGCAGCAGCACTTGCTGTTTTGAACTGAACTCTGTTACAGCAGAATTTATTTCCTATTGTGCACACATGAGAGACAGCTGAACCCAAAAAGGCAGCAGCGTGCACGCTGGAAGAAGGGCAAGAGGAAAAGGGGTAAGCACAAGGACCTGCCTGCAGCTGCACCCCACACCTCCATCCCTGGGCATCCCTGCCCACGTGTTCTGTGCTGCTTTGTGAGTGCTCAGGTGTCCCCTGCAGCCTCACCTTAGGGCAGGAGGTGCTCTGCAGAGCAGAGGAGGCATTGCTGCCTCGTGGCAGGGCGTGCTCTGCTACTTAGGGCACTGTGAAAGCCAGCAAGAAATGAGAAATAGCTCTGAAGGATGCTAGAACACCAAACCCCTGCTAGCTACTGTGCAGCTCAGCCCTTGCTGACGTCCTGAGTGCAGCCTCCACATTTTCAATCCCTTCTGTTAAATGGGCATGATTAATTCCCCTGCAGTCCTCCCAGCCTGCTTCTGCTCGGAAGCCAATTTAGCAATTAAATGAATCGTCGAATATTTCTTGCCAGAGAGTAAAAAGGGAGTTTCACCTCGCCTGGGCAAAACGCGATTCCCAAAGGATCTGAGAAGTTAATGAGTGGAACAGTTACAAATAGAAAAAAAATGTAAAACACTGGCAAATCAGACGGCCAAGAAAGAGACAGGAAGTGACAGATTTAAGAAAATACCTCTAAAGTAGAGGAAATGAGTCGTCCTTTAAGGAGAAATCATACACATAAAGCACATAAAACAGAGTATTCTTTGTAGACTTGACTGAAGAAGGGGGAAAAAAAAAGATTATAAAAAAAGGCACATCCTGAATAGTATTAGAAGCAAAGCGGCTCCAGCAGCCTCAGCCATCGAAGGTGGAAACTGGAACAATTTTAAAAGCAGTGGCCCAAATCTATCTGCAAAAGAAGAGAAGGGGAAGAATGAAAGGAAAAGAGGGGAAAAGGCCACTAAATGCAGCAGGAAGGGGGAGCTGAGCCCACCAGGACCCCTCACTAAGCAGAGTGCTGCTGGGCTGTGCTGCGCAGGGGGGTCCTCGTGGTGCTGTTATTGAATGGATATGAGCAATCCACTCCCATTGGGAGAGAGGTGCTGGGAAAAGCCTTGCATGGAGTTCCTGCTTCAATGGAGCTCTCCTCAAACTCATACGTGAGCTACAAACCAGACATCTTCACTCCATTAAGGAGGTGTTACACACAGCTTGAAGAGCACATAAAGACACACGCACACCTCTGTCACTGGCACAGCAGGAACTGCCTGGCTGCACCCGCTGAGCTCACAGACACACGGCCCACCTGGGAAGGGACAGCAGCAATGGTGAGGAAGGCATTCAGCCTTTGTCGAGAGGCACTGACATATTTAAAAGGAAGTGCAAGCTACGTACAGCTCATGTGAAACGAAGTCCTCCTTACATGCTATTTTTAAAGGCAGTTGCTATAGCGCAGTAAATGTCATATATAAAAGAGCTTTATCTGAGTGCAAACACCTTACAGAGCAAATTTCACCTCGGTGATTGTGAGTTCATCCCAACAAAAGAACATTCATTGTCCAGACGTGTTCTGCAAGGCTTTGCCCAGAGGGGGAAAGAGAAGAAGAAAATGCAAGAGGAGAAAAAAAAAATCTTCACTCCCTTTTAGGACTGGGAAAGGGATTTAGTAAGACGTTTGTGTTTAGCTAAAACGTTCTCTTTCATTATAATGTTATCTCATTAAAGATAAATGTACCTGGAGCTGATTCTTTACTTTTGGAATGATTTAAGACCTCTTTCGCTAGGCTGAGAAATTAGACCAATTAATAAACCCGAAATCCTTCTGCCACAAGGATTTCCCCTGAAAGGGCTTCAACAGCAGATTTAGCACCGAACTGCTCCAAGGAGCTCACAGCAGGGCTTTCTGGGGCTGTAAGTAACAACTCTGCTACTGTCACACATTACCCATGGCACGGAACCATGATAAAGTGTCTGCTGGAGAGGGGATGCCGTAGCCAGCCCAAACAAAGACCACTTCACGAGCATTTCCTAGAAATCAGTTTGAAAAAAGGACAAGAAAAAAGCCCAGGTCCTATGCTGTGCCCATGGGGAGCACTGGGAAGCTCCCGGCCCCTGCTGCCCCAAGGAACAGGGAGCTGCTGCCTGAGCTCTCCTTGCAGCCACCCTGCATGCACGCAGAGATAAGTGCAATGCTGCAGTAATCACTTGTTTATTTATTAACGTTACCTGCAGACATTGCCAGCAGTTTCCTCCAGCAGCTCGCTGAGGGCGTAAGGTTTATGACAAACCTAAATCAACCAAAGTCATCCTCAGTGCACAGGGCAGAATAAAACTTGGATTAGGTCCCCTCCCAGGATGTTCATCCCCTGCTCTCCCCACTCCTCCTGCACAGCTCCAGTCCCCAGGAGCTGCAGGTGCAGCTGTGGGAGGATGGCAGGGATGCACCACTGCGTGGTGTCCCTCTATTTACTGTACTTCTCCCAAACCTCTTGGCATCAGAGCTTCCCAAAGCAAAGGCTGCAGCACGCGGCCCTCCGAGGTCTCTGCATGGGCACAGGGATTACAAACATCACATCACCTCACATGAGGTCAGGCACAGAGGAACTCTGCTGTCAGCCTGTCACCTGCAGCCCAGGATCGCTCATGGGGAGCTGAAAACAGCCCAAATTGGATCATATCTACCACTGACCACAGCAACAAGAGCCAACTACCCAAACAGGAGGCAGTGCCAGCATCTTTCCTGGCAGGATAGGCTCAAATCCACCAGGCAACTGGATCTAAGAAGAATGGACAATCCCATGGTCTGTTTGAAATGTTATAGAAGACACAGGTTGAATGCTAATCAGAACGAAAAAAATACTGATCATCAACATATCAATGGGCTCCGTTCAGCTTTCAGTGCTCATTATTGTCTGGTGGGAGATGCAGGACTGGGTTTGGAGGGATATTTCCAAGTTTCAGAGTTATAGCTGTGGTTTGATTCACAAGGGCGGACGCAGAAAGGACTGCAGGACTCTACAAAACATTTGAAGGCCTAAATAACAATAAGAAAAAAAATACAAAACCAACACAATAGCGTCATCCAAGCAGCAGTGCTCAGGAACAAACAGGGTCTGGAATATTTTACAGAGATTCTGTTATAGTCATGCACATCCAAAGATGAGCATTTACTTTAGCTAACCACAGAGTGCATGGGCACGCAGGGTTCCATGAATAGGGGTGCTGCCAAGCACAATCTGCAGCACTTGGGGGAGACCAACCACAATACTAAGAGATGGCCACGTTTCACTACTATTCACCACTGAAACACCACAAGAACCACCACTGGTCTTTTCTTCTGCGTATAATCATCATATTGATGAAACTGGCACCAACCTCAAGCTGGATCTGGCTGTTTTGTCCCACCACGCAAAGGGACAGAGGCACAAAGACAACCAGTGATGTTATATTGGCTCCCAAAGAAAACAAAATCCAAGCCACTGCTCTTCCCTGCACACTCTCTGCTTGGACAGGAAGAAAACACGCTCTCAGAAGATACTCTCAAACCTCTTTTTTGGATGAGGAGTTGACTATTTTGCACGGTAACCAGGCATGAAATTATACCAGCTACAATGCAGGCTGCCTGGGTTTTTTTCTGTGCTGGCCACCAGTCAGGTGCCTGAGTGCTCCCACTTAGATTTCACTTGGATGCTATGCCAGAACACGTCCCATCAGCATCACACTCGTCACATTAGCGCAGGGTGGTTTT
The DNA here is from genome assembly GCA_016647715.1 of Pavo muticus. NCBI lineage: Eukaryota > Metazoa > Chordata > Aves > Galliformes > Phasianidae > Pavo > Pavo muticus. The sequence goes on from JACDJE010000059.1 coordinate 4,752,208, forward strand.
GCTGCCATGCCAAAGCAGCTGAGTTTCAGAGCGCATTGCTTGCTTGGCAGGTATTCCTCCTTGCCTAGGGGAGACAGGCACTGGGGAGTTCTACGTCTAGAAAAAATAAGATTATTGTAGCCCATCAGATATGATTCCAGCTTTAAGGATTATAGCTGTGTCATAGCGAGAGCCAGGGAAAACAGCAGGTTGTTCCTTGACTTGCACCTTGTAACATTTTACTGTTTACTTACTTATTTTAGGCCAACTTCCTTTCTGAAAGCACATCTCGGCTCTCCTCTGCCTTCCCCACCACATGCCCAGCTCCCTTATTCTTATCAAAAAGGCTGCCTGCAACCAAAGTTAAGTGCATTTAAGGAGTAGTCCTCACCCTCCATAAGGAGACAGTACCTTCAGTAACTGCAAGAGACAGCTAATCCTTCAGCACTTCCAACTTCACCTTTTATTACTGTGAACATGAACACCTCTAACGGGCCACTTGATTTACATACAGGCAGACAGACCAGAAACTCTGAGCAGCAGTTACAAAAGCAGCAACATCTGCTCAGTAACCGTGCGGCAGAGCATTGCACAAGAGCAGCTCTTTCAGTCAGCCTGATATTGCAAATGCTGAAAGAATTTGGTTCCCTCACATCTCTGCTCATGGGACGTCTGTTTAGAATATTTGGAATTACTTGGACTCCACACGCTAACAAGACCCCACTGGGTTTCACTCTTGCTCTGGCCACCTTTCACCTCCAGGAGGTTTTTCCCCATTGCTCCATGCTGCTCCCCGATGCCAGCAGTGCGTCCCATCAGCACCCCTCATCTTCATTAACTAATTGCCTCCAATGAGTGCTCTGGGCTGCAGTTCAGAAGGGCTGCAGGAGAACTTCAGCTTTGTCCCTGCAGGGCTCCTCGCTTCCACTTCAATCCGTTCACTCTTTGATGCCCTCTGGGAACCAAAGCAAACAATGCTGATTACTTCTTGCAATTTCTACCTGTGGCTTTTCTGCACCATCCTGGTGGGGAGGGGGCACTTCCTGAGCTCACCCTGGGAAAAGGCTCATTCTGGCAGAAAATTCACTTCTCCCTGAAAACAAGTCAGCTCCTGCCTCCCCTCACCTCAGCCCTGACGGTGGAATTTTAATTGAAATGACTGGGGCAGGAGGGAGGGAAGTCTGGCTTGGCTGCATGCAGGACCCCAGGCTGGGCTCCCCTCCTCGCCCCAACGCTCCTCCTCCGGTACCCCACGGACACCCCCACACCATGTGCTCCTTCCACCCCAGGATGAGAGAGCATGGGAAAGGTTTGCAAGACACCCTGATGCTGAAGCACAGAATTCTAGACCCAAGGTAACAGTTGCCTCAACGTCCTGGGAAAGCTGGTTCTTCTGAGTTTTCCCTGCAAGCAAGGTCAAAACCACCCTTCTTCAAGCTTGCTCGAGAAACGGCAACCAGTCTAAAATTAAGCTGAAAAGTAATTTCTCATCCTCTTGTGAAACGCATCTTCAAAGCCTCAGCAGACCTGTGGTGAGAGCACAACAATCCCCAGAGAGCAGAGCAAGTACGGGCACACGTGGCCGCAGGGCAGGGCTGCTGCTCTCGAGGGACGGAGCCAGTGGCATGCAGCACTGCCCCGAGTCACCCCGTGCCACCCCCAGCTGCCAGGTTTCAGCATTTATCCACAAGAGAATGTAACTGTGAAAGCAAAAGAGCTTAATGGGAAACAAGGCACGTCCCTCTTGTGCTCTTCCTTTATCCCACAGGATCTATCTCGTGGTAATTTGATGAAAAGTTGTTCTTCCAGCCAAGCTCTACTTTAAGTCAAAAAGTCAGCGGTGACAGCATGGGAATGCTATTTGGGAATGGAACTGCGGAGCTGTCAGCTAGCTTTGTGGGGTTAAGGAAAACCAACACAGTAAACCAAACACAGGAACCGGGAGATGGCAAACCTGAGAGATGCCTGAAAGCCAACGGGGACAAACAGCAGAAGTTCAGCACTCACGGGGACTCCGTCAGCTGGCAGCCCGCTCTCTCCTTTTGCTCCCTGCCCTGGATTTCAAAAGATGAGTGTGCATTTCTGGGCAGGATTGGTTTCAGCAAAAAGTCTCTTTGTGAAATCAACATGAGGACACACGCAGGAGAAAAATTACCAGGGCAGATGGGGCGAGGTGATGGGGAGGAGAAAGACAGGAAGAAAGTCACCCAGAGGCTGCAATAAAGCTGAACATCTCTAAAGCTGGGGCTTCCCTCCAGCTGTAAGGTGCCCTGTGAAGGATGGAATCCTTCCACTGGTGCACACACAGTGTTCCAAGCCAGGTCTGTCACCAGAGTAGAAATTCAACACATTTTTACCCAGGGAACATCCTATTGTCCTACAGCCACACTGCCAAATTTGGACATTTAACTCAGTTCCCAAGGGCGAAACAGAAGGATCCCAGTCCAGCCTTTAGAGCAAAACCTCCAAGCTAGCACTCCAGCACAACCAGAGCTGGCTTTGCCCGGGGCAGGACACAGCACAGCTCCTTGTCCCCAGACGGAAAGGGAGGCAGCACGCAAACAACATCTCCCTGTGCATCGCAGCCTCGGAGCACCTCGCACAGCAGCAACCGGCGCTAACAGTCTGAGGCACCTCGGCAGATGTATGGCCAAGCTCCTATAAAAGAGCCTTTGTGCCGGCTGGAGGGAAACAAGGCATTTCTGTCCGTGAGACAGCCCCGACCACCTCGCGGGACGAGCGGGGCCGCACATTGCACACTTCCTCTGCACTGGGATGCAGGAGGGCAGATGGCACGGAGCAGCCGCAGCCCATGTGCCTGCAGCGGAGCCCGGGTCACCCAGATGCTGCTCCACAGCCAGACACGCACCCGACATCCTCATCTCTAGGCCTCATCTCTGCACACTGTCAAATATCCTTTTCACCTTCACCCTAGTTTCCCATTCTAGACTGGGCTAATTCCTTAAGGCTGCAGGAGCTGTGCTGTTATTTCTGGCCTGCAATAGATAAGAAACCACGTGGATGGTTTCTCCCCAGAACGAGCACAAGCAGCAGCGACGATACCATCAGCAAACCTCAGGGTTCAGCTCAGCGTGTTATTCCGTGGGCTCAGAGATGGCTCAGCTTCCAGTTGGGCCCAGCAACGAGGACTGTGCAGCTGCAAGAGGCTTCTGCAGCAACCGCGGCACGATTTCAATGCTACGGAGCCAGAGAGAAGGGGATAAAAAAAGATTATTTGGAAACGATGAAGAAAAATGGCTCTGTTCAAAACCTGGAAAAGTCACAGCTTACTCATATTGCCAGGGAAGCAAAAGCCCCGCTGCTTCATGAAGATTAAACCTGCTATTGTCTCTCAGTTGTTGTTTTTTTTTCTTTAATAAAGTTCCCTTTGACCAAAGATACTAGGAAGTGTCATCAACAGAAGGATACAGAACCAAACACATCAGCTGTAAGCTGTGATAAGGTTACACAAACACACAAGGTAAGGTAAGGGTGAGGTTTCTTGACAAATCATCTGTGAGAAGGTTAAATAAACTTCTCTCTTGTCAGGGCAGCAAAGATATGCATGCCCAGGAAGCATATTTCTGCTGACCTGGACCACAGTCACGAGAAGCATGACTTCTGCAGTCACTCTGGTCCACCAGGACTGCCTTTAGCGAAGCATCTGCTCTGGAGGCCCTATGGAATGACTTTTAACACACTCTGCACCCATATATGGAGAGGGACTGCAGGAAAAAGGATTTATGAAACGCTCGGGCCTAAGACACAGCCAGTCGGCCATACAGTGCTTGTGCAAGATTACACTTCATGTTAATTACAAACACCCACTTCCTAAGAACTTTTTCAGTCCTTACTAAGGACAAAGAACTTCCCCTTTCACAGAGACGCTGAGGAGTGAACTCTGCTGTCTCACGGGCAAATGTCTTCTCTCCCTGTAGGACAGTAACACATATTACACAGCATGGTTACAAAGGATTAAGGCAGCTCAGTTAATACAAACTAGCACTCTCTCCTGCGTTCCTCACTAATACAGCGGTGACATAACCAGCCAAAACATTTAGCTTTAATTCAAATAAGGTTTAAGGAAGTTACTGCCAAGTAATTAAACCCATTGAAGGCTTGCGAGCAGAGGAACCTTCGTTAATACGAACAGAGCACTTCTCTAACCAGCTGCACCAATCTGAAGTGGCAGCCGTGAACACCAGCAGGGTTTTCAGGATCAGACTTGTGGCTCTCAGAGCACACAGCTGGAGCTCAGAGCTCACTATGGGGGAGTTTCCTGGTGCCATGCTGCTTCTCCCTGTTCTGACACAAAGAAGGTGACAGGAGCACTTCTGGACCCACAGGCAGCTTCCCTCTCACCATTTTCCTGCTTTCTTATGAACTGAGCCCAAACCATGGGCTCCCACTTATTTCATTGCTAGAGCTAACCTCTGCCTAAGAACCTGTGCTTAATCCACAGAGAGCATCGGATGCTTCTGAAAAGCGCTTCCAAGAACAAAAATACAGCACTCAGCAGGAGTCCCTAAAGCCATTCAGTTTGAAGGATTAAACTCAGAAGCTTGGATGGAGCTTAGATCCAGCAGGCGTGATCCTACCCGTGGCTCCCTTCAATCCACATTGGGCCTTCTCCTAAACACCTCCCTAAGCTAATGCCTCTGAAGTCTAGGAGCAGCATCTCAGAGCTCCGTGCAGACATCTCAGGCCCCATCCTGCACGTGTTCTGAGCCAGGGCAAGCCATGCCACACAGCCTGCACAGCTCACCTTGAAGCAGGAAAGCTGCTAGGTTTGATAAGCAGCTCGCTGCAGTGGCTTCCTGCTCAGTGCTTGTGCTGGCAGTGCTGACATTTCCCATGCAGAAAGTCTTAAAAGCACTTAGGGTCATGAATGGCAATGTTAATTGCACGCAGGCCTCTGATTCTTTCTCTGAAGTCTCCATTGCCACTGCAAGTCACCAGCACGAAGCTGACTCGGCACAAGAATCCCACTGACACAAATCATTCACAACTTTCACTTTTGCTTCATTACCATAACAGGATTGCAGACATGCTCAAAATGCATCCAAGCAATCACTGGCAACTCAAGGGCATCGTCAGAACTCTGCCTGCAAGTGAACTAACCAGAAACAACCAGCACTAAACTTTCAGTTCTGCAAGGAGCCCAGACACACTTTCCACCCAAAACTTCAAGACTTAAGACCAGTTAGGTCCCCCAACCCTTCCAACTGTGTTCCCAGCTTCTCTGTGACACACAAAAGGTCACGTTGTTCTAGGCATGCAGGAGGATAATCCCCACCCTTCGTGCAATCAGGATTTCTGGCAAGATTTTAAGAGGTCTCCAGCTGATAACCATGAAAGTTCACACCGCCAGGAGTCCAGATAAGCTCTTAACTCAGGAAATTAGTGCTAAAATGTTTTAAGCATTTCAGGGATCAATTAAGGAAGGTGCAGCAAGATAGAATAAAGTTCTTTTTTTTTCTTCCCAAATCAGATGGTTTTAGAACACAAAACAACAGCAGCAGCTCTTCAGCGGGGAGGTTTCACAGGAAATGAGGTTAGACAGATGCTGAACAATTAATCCTCCTGCAGCACAGGCTATGTGCTGCCATCAGTTTGCATACACCATCTGCAGAACCACCAGGCATCAAGCAAAGCTACGGCCCTGCTGCAAGAGCTTGGTGCTGAGGCTGTCCTCCTGCATCTTCTGCAGGGCTGTGCAGGAAGCAGCGGTCACACAGACAGCAGTAGCCCAGAGGGTGCAATTTTCCCCCAAAACATTAAGAAAAGCCTTCAAAGCACATTAATACACCAGCACGGTTGGCTATAAGCAGTGTCTAGAGCAACTCGAGGTAATTATCCGGGTGCCTTCACTCAAAGTGGAAAAAATGTTTTGCAGTAAATTGCTTTTTTACAGAAGTCAAGTCCATCGCATCCATCCACTTAAAAAACCTCACCTTTTGTTTCTTCTCTGCAATAATTTAATTGCTTTTATTAAAGAAATCGCATTAGAAACGTAACGCAGCCAGCACTGAGAGCATCTGAGCTGGATGTGCCATCCCTTCGGTGACCTCAGTTAGTTTACATTAAGCCCCTTCCCCACATCAGCACTTCATTTGTATTTCCCATCGCCAAACAGGCCTGGCTTTTGTCTCCCTTTCTTACAGGCTCTGACACCTCGGTGCTGCTGGGGCTTTAACTGCTCACACAACTTGGTGGTAACAGAAAAAAGCAGCTATTCCCCCCAGATTTACACACACAGCCTCCCAAAACATGCAGGTCACTGTTACCCTCTCCCTGTACACCAGCTACAAAGCTCCACGCCAAGAGCCCCAGCTGAAGCTGCCTCCCATCCACTTCAACTGAGAAAGCCAATTTGCTTTTCTTTTTTACAGCCCGGTCACTTGGGGCATTTCACAACGAATTTGTTTGTACAGCCACACACAGCAGTTTATTGCCCCAGGGTGAGGAGTACCGCTGGCTTTTAAACCACTCCAATCCCATCCTGAACCAACTGGTGTCCTTCCAAGGGCCCCAGGCAGGTGGCATTCACCGCGGATTACAGCACAAAGCTCCTTAGGGACAAGGAAGGATCCGAGCGCTGTGCCTCATGGCTCCAGCAAGAACCTACCCTGCAAACCTGGAGGGCATTCCCATTGCTTCAGGAGAGAAAAACACACCTGAAAGCTTCCGGGCACAGCTTCCTCTCTGCCTATCCCACGGCTGCTAAACCCAGCAAACCCAAACCCTCAGATATCTTCTGTACACCTTAATTAAGCAGCTGGGATGACGAGGCGTTTTATTTGAGTTCTTTATCCCGCCATGCAATGAAGGATTAGCCTCGTCCTCAAGATAACAGCTAATCCAGGCAGCTACCAAACTCAGCAGGCAGACAGATCCCCATCTTAACAGAACCACTGCACTCCAAAAAGCCAATGCTGGGGAAAAAAGCAATGCTTCTGCTTCCCGGGTTCACCAGTGAAGCTTCTTTAGTGTCTACACCACAGCACCAACAAACCTCAGCACAGGCACTGCAAGCCATCCAGCCAACCAGGAACAGATTAACTACCCATGTGCTCACAAAAATGGGTCAGCCTCAAACAATTACCTACAGCCTGCAAAGGTTCGTGTAAGCACGAATCACACGGGGCTCCCCTTTCAAAACAAGGGCAAGCAGAAATCAGTGAGATCCAGGCTCAGGTGACTTTGGTCCAACACTCAGAGCACAATACAAAGCGGTTCTTGGTCTCCATAACAAACAGAAATCCTTTACCAGCCCAGGTTCAGAGGTCACTACGAAACAATCCAGTGGTGCCGTCAGTTTTTCCCCTCTCAGATATTTGTTCCTCAAATATGTAATTATTTTCTGAAGTGAAAGAGTTTGGTCAAGACTTGGGTGCAGATCTGAGGTCACTGCTCCTATTCCGAACCCTCCCAACCCACATCTTGGTTTCATCAACCCAAACTGCTGCCTCTGCTCCTTCTGTGACCTCTCTGCCCTCCTCCTTAGCAAACACTGCTCCCAAAATTAGGCCCTGTGGTCACCTCTCGCTGCCTCCCCCTCCGCACCACAGACTCCCTGTGCCATCAGCAGGCATTTCAGCCTCCCCAGGCATCACCTCCCCTGCCTGGATAAGGCTCTTCTCTGTTCTTACATGCATGCTCTGACAGTACCACTGCTCGTTACCCTCATGAAGAGCGATCTCTATCCACACACCACCCCAGGACCAATGGCCACCCACCTCTAACTTGATCTGAAGCCAAGCAGACATCTCTGAAGCATCTCAAAGACTAAATTCACCACTTAAGATAGGTCCATTTATAAACATCCACCGTACAGCACTGGGATGCTCGTATCCTCCCTCTCTCACACACATGATTTATGCTGTAGGTTCCTTGAATGAAGAGCTTCAAGGGGCTGCATGCACACGGCGAGATGCAGGTCTCTGCTGCTGTCGGGCTTGCCAAGTTCTGCACTTTCACTTCAAAAATTAAAAAAAACAAGAAAAAAAAGAAGAAAACAAGAGCACGAGCTTTGAAGCTGGGACAACGATATAAATCAGAGCACCTGATTTCAGAAGCACAGCTGGTGCTGCTCCCAAGGAGACACGTCGAGCCTCATATGTCTGCTGCCTGGAGTCCAACACAAGGATCCACCAACCCAACGTTGCAGTTCAGCGCAGCCCATGCAGAACCACAATGCCCAAAGCACGGCAGCCCCGGGCCCATCCCTGCCCATCCCACCCCGTGCCGGGCATCAGCCAGCTGGAAACGGGCTGCTCTCCTTCCTCCTTCCTCAGAGGGCAAAGCAAGGGAGCCGGAGGTCAGCAGGCAGGAGGTGCATCAGTCCCCAGCGTTTGGGTTCTGATCAATAGCTGCAGGACTTGCCTTTTTCTTTTTTTCTTTTTTCTTTTGTTTTTTTTGACTTCTGGCTATCATACAGAGAACCATAAAGCTTAGTTTTGCCCAGAGGAGAGTCCATTCCAGAAACAGTATGTTCTGGCACTGCCAATGTACTTGGCAGATAGAACGTGCACTTCGAGGGCTTTCCTAACTTCAGTGAGTTTCAGAGTAGCAATTATCCTCAATTACTGCAGATGAAAGACCGCACGGAACGCCAGCACGAACCCACCCTCCTCCCAGAAGCCCCCCACCGCCCACAGCCACCAGCACCCACTCCTCCCCAGCCAACACCCAGAGGTCGGCCCACTCCTTGGTGCCTGCGTTTCCCAATGGGATCACTCCCTTTGTCACAACTTTTTTTCTTTGCCACTTACAGAGGGGTTCATTACTGAAGAAACAATTGGATATGTATCAGCACTACCTTGATTTCCAGCAGCTACGGAGACCTCGTGTTAAAGGTACCAGCACTCTTAAGCTGAAGATACCAAACCCTCCATACTGAAACAATGCTCAGCGGTTGCAACAAACAAGATGGAAAGGATACTGAGCTACAGAAGGATGGTCTCACAATTCAGAGGCATTTAAAGGAAACCTAAACTCAAAATGAAAACCGAGATCAGCAATTTGTTGTGAGGGTTTAACTCACAAATGAGATGCCTGCCATCAGTGCTGGGACACGAAGGCAGCACACGGCTCTGTAGTGCCACAGCACACAGGAGCAGCCCTGGCATCAGCTCAGTGCCAACCAGATTGCTGCCAGGGGAAGATGGGAGAAGGAAGGAGACTTAGATACGTAAATTGTTTCTGAGGAGAACACCCAGCAGTGCGCCAGGAGTCCAAAGCACCAATACTCACTAGAAATGCAGAGTCACGTCCCAGCGAGTGCAGCACAAGCCTTTCCTCCTCTTCAAGAGAAAGGACTGCACTGTATATTGCCTCGTAAACCATCAAGCTCCCATCTGTACTCTGCAGATATTTCACAGCCCTGCTTTTTATGGGTTTTTATCCATAGCTTTGGCTGCTCCACCCTACAGACGGCTGAGGTTTAGAGCTATTTGTTGATGGCTGTGGCAGCCTTGGTTTTCTTTTTACAGTGATGATAATCCTTGCTGTAAAGAACTTGACATTTTAAGATGCATGTCTCACTCATGATTCACTTGACCTGTTCCATGGAGGGCCACAGCCCCACACCGGCCATAGGAGCCCAAAGCCCACTGGTGCTACAAGCTGCTCCCAGAGCAGAGCTGGAGAGCGAGCTGGGTTCTCCTGCATCATACCCCTACTTTGGTTGCATCTTTCCCAGGCAGGGCAAAGCAGGAGGTCCAAAGAATCGTGGTGTCAATTCTTGTACTGTATCTGCTGAAAAGCTCCCATGGGCAGGAAGAGCACCAACAAATCTTTACAGGTCTCAAAGCGGGCAATAAGCGGCGCTGCTAACGGAGCGGTCTGAGAGGCACCGCAGAGAGCAGCAAAGTGACAGAAACACAGGAAGGGGGGAAAAGGGTTCAGAGACAGATTTAGAGACAGACTGCAGAGAGCAGAAAAAAACGCAGAGCCAGGAGAGGAGGCGCGGCCGGGCACAGCACCAGAGAAAGAGGCAGCGAAGATGAGCAGCACAGTGAGGACATTGTAGGATCCTAAAATCAGAGAAAGGGGGCACTGACAGTCGTGGCAATGAGTAAAACGACGCCGGGCACGGAGCCCACAGCAAGGGCAGTGCAGGAAAAGAAACCGCCCGAGGGGAGCTCCAGTGGGGCCCTGCGTGTGCTGGGGCTGAAACCAAAGAGCTGGAGGCAGCCCAGCCAAGGACCCGAGGCTCCTCACTGCTGCTGCAATGTGAGCCTGCAGAGAGGCAATGCAGGAGGAGAAGGTGGAGCAGCTCGGGTTTGGTTGTTCTGAGGCCAACACAGCCCTGTTTGCGGAACCTCATGCTGCAGCCGCTTCCCTTTCAATGGGAATTCTGAGAAACCAGAAGTTTATCTGAGCCCCAGCACAGATAAACCTGCTCCATCAGAAGTCCATGCAACACAACACTGCACAGTGCTCGCAGCACCCTGTTATGTGACATTCATCAATGTACAAGACATGGAAAATGTCGCTTTTACACCCAGCTCCCCTAACACAGCTGTTGGGACAGCTGTGCCATTTCACACTGCTACTGCTTTGTCTTTGATAAAATACCGGGCACGTTTCATCTGCTCGTCCAGGCAGTGAGAGGACCAGGCTGAAAAGCACAAAAAGACAGCAGGATTTGAAGCTGAGGCCTCAACTGAATGAGAGCAGAGCTGTTCCTCGTGGAAGTGCCACCACCCAAAGAAGTCTTCCCTCTCTCCAAAACTTGCCTCAGAGAGGGGGGAGGCCCAAAGAAAGAAGTTGGGGGTACCCCATGCCTGGAGGTGCTGAGGTTGGATGGGGCCCTGCGCAGCCTGAGTTGGTGGGGGGCAACCAGTCCACAGCAGGGGTTGGAACTGCATTATCTTTAGGGTCACCTTAAGCCATTCTGTGATTCCAAGAAACAGCTGAGCATCAGCAGCACACACCCACCAGCACTTCTGAGTGCCCTGCAGCTCACACACCTCACACACAGCAACTCCAGGCAGCTCACCTGGAAGAACCCAGAGCTGCAGGCCACTCCACAGAAGCTAATCGAATAAAACCACTTTTGAGGTGTGGTTGCACGCTGCCATTATTTCAACCCAAAATCTGATCACAGTGAACTGAGCGGGTCTCTGCCAGTTTCAGCAGGACCAAAACGCTGGCCTTCAGGAAGTACCGAACACCACACGGTAGAGGCATTCATACCCAAAGTTGTTCCAATTCAGAATGACTGAAGTGAAAATTTTATGCTGCCAGAAACTGTGGAAAAAACGTTACTGACTTCTTGTGAAGGCCTAACCACAGCGCTGGCAGCGCATAAACTAATTCCAGGTCGGTGAGCTGGGAATGTGGACAGCCACCGTCAGTCCAGAAAGCCTTTATGAACAAAAGGTAGGAGTAAGTTACTGCTGCTGGAAACCTCCTTCCCCTCCCACAGCAGCTCTCCTGTCACTGAACTGCGAGCTGAAATGAAGCACGAGCTCTTGGGGGCAGAGGACTCAGTAAACACGTCAAAGTTTAACACGAGGCTTTGCCAGTGAAAGAGGAGTCAGCAGCAGCCTCCGTGACCACGGCCCCGCTGTCAGATGGATGGAAGAATCTCCCTTTTTACCACATCTCATAAAAGGACAAAGCAGCAGTTGTAAACCAGTCATAAATGCTTGCATAAAAAAGATAAACCATTTGCCTTCTGCTGCGCTCTCAGCTAGCTCTTCCCAGAGAAACCCTCCAGCATTTCCCCAAGAGAAGCTGCAGGTTGAGCCCAGCAGGTGTTTCCAATGAGACAGCCCGTAAACAACCAGGGCTCACTTCAAAGAGCTGAGGACCCCAGCAGGAAAACCCATGTTGTGCTCCACAGCATCACGAAGCGCTGCCAAAGCAGGCTGGCCAACCCTGCACCCACAGCAGCATGGGCAGATGCTGTCTGTCAGCGTCAGAGCAGTGGCCTGGCCCTGCTGTCACCAAGGAGCTGCTTGGTGGGTGCTGGCAGGACAGCATGACAGTGCCAGCGCCGATGAGGCAGCTCTGCAGTGGTTGTGGTTTGGGAAACACTGCCACTGTCAAGGCCAACAGCTGTCTGCCTGGCATCTTTTAACCGTGGCAAGAAACAAGCCATGGTACCACCTATTTTCCATGCTGATACTGTGACACAGCCAGCAAAAAGCCAGTCACCACTTATTTAAGCTTATTCCCCTTTTGATTAAATAAACATATCCATTACAAATAATGAACATTCCTCCCACCATCCCAACATGCCCAGCTGGGCTCTGGTTCCCTCATTTGCACGTTCAAGCAGGTCTCTCTCTCCTGGGACAACACACGTAAGAAACAAGAGCACCAAAACCATCCAGTGGCAAGAGGAGGTGAGCTCTGGAGCAGCTGCCGTGCAGCCCTACAGCCTCTGCCTCCCCCAGAACAGGCTCCCTGCCCCCCGGCCTTACCTCGTATGACCACACGCACTGCACGCCCGCAAACCTCCGCACACATCTTCCCACTTCCACGTCCTCGTGGGTGGTGTACATCTCTCGCAGGCACTCGCCAATGTGGGGAACCATTCTCCTCAGGACCTCCCGGCTCATGATCACTCCGGGTCCCCCCATGCAGAAGTTCTCACCCGGCTCCAGCGCCAGCTTCCCCATCTCCTCCGTGGTGCCCAGGCCGGTCTGCCCAAGAAAGAGGGGCTCGCTGCTGTTCAAACTCCTCAGGAAGTTCTCCAGTTTGTCCCCTTTGATGTAAACGTCGTCATCGGCTCTCATAAACCATTCGTATTTGTCCAAGTAGTGGTCATGCATGTATTTGAGCATCATAAAAGATTTCTTCTGGGGTGGGTAAGAGTCATCGACACCCGGGAGCGGCACGATGGGGATGGGGATGGAGGTGTCCGAACCCTCACTGGAGAAGAATTCAACCTTGCCAGGAATGCTTTTGGACCAGGTTCTAGGTGAAAAAGACAGTAAGAACTAATTGAGTATGCAAACAGAGGGAAGCAGAAAGCACTACCCAACAGAGATAACTCAAAGGAACTGCACCCCATTTGCTTCACAGATTTTCTTTTTAAATGCCTGGAAGGGTTATTTTTTTTTCCATGCAAACGAAGGCACTCACGCTGCACCTCGAGCAACTGGTGCAGCATGCAGAAGGATCTGAGACAGCGAGCACCTGAACACTGCCTCTGCAGCTGCACCTGGTAAAAAATAATACGGTAAGAGCAGTTCACTCTGCCCTTAAGCATACTCAGCATCCATCTAACAGCAACATCAAAGCACACCAAGACAGGCAAACAGCCCCTACAACTGGATTTAATGCCTCAGAAGTTCCCTGTGAGTTATTCAGCATCATACCCACATCCCATCTCCCCTAAGCCCCCTCAAAGCTCAAAAGCACGTTCAGAAGTACTGACTTCCAAGGGCTAAATAGATGGCAGGTTTCACATCAATGCAGAAGCTGTGCCCTATGGGAAAGCACAGTGCGTGGCAGCAACATGATGGCTCTGTCACACCAGCACAGGACTGGTGTAAAAAGCAGACTGGGACACCCATGGCAGACATGTAATGGCACTCCCCAGGCTAAGGACGCAGTCCTCCTTCAGTACATCACTATCACTTTACCAGCTGCCTCCCTGCACCGGTACCTTGCCAAAAGCAGAACAGACTTTGGGCAGCAGAAACCACATGCAATTGGAAATGTACAGAATTAGCCACCATACCAAGCCAGAAATTTAAAAATATTTCCAAAGAATCCAACCTTAACTCTGCCTGGGAAATGCTAAAGCATTTAAGTGGGTCTAACTACGTACCAACTTGGACAGTCAGACACTAATTCAGCTTCTTGTAATGAATATCATCCAATTGCTTTAAAAGCTTTGTCTTCTGCATTTCTTACTCATAGGGGTAGAGTTACACTGGAAAAGTTTAGATCCTGGCTTCCCACAGAAGCACACAGCAAATGAAGTCAATGGAAACATTCCTGTTGACTTCACAACAGAGGTGATGGGGCCCTTAATCATCAGTGATGTAATTAATGCACAGTGATAGCTACATCCTGGCAGAGCGCCGCAAGCTGCCCGCCTTGCAATGACACATCCTCATCTCCAGCTTCCCTTAGCTGCAAAGAAACGTGTTTACTTTCTGACGGCCACGCTCTGATTGCACATCAAAGGGTTTGAATGAAAAGATTACGTGGGAAATTGCTCTTCCCATAGCGACTCACTTTAAGGACTTCATCAGAAAGCAACTTCCACACGCACTCAGATTTGCACCTCAGAGAAAGGAAAGGTGGGAGCTGAGAGCTGCAGCTCATCTCACCTCTGTGATCTCTGCAGGACCGACCTTCACTATTTTACTTCATTTTTATGTTTAATGCCCCTCTCCTGCTGGTTCCTGGTTTCAATTTTCTCCCCTCCCTCTAACCAGCCTCCCTCACCTCGGGACCCCCTTTGGTACTGTCAGCACAGAGATCCCATTCAACAGAGGCGGAACAAAACATATGTACATCTATAAACCGGGGCAGATTTGATTTCCAGCCCTCATATTGCATTAAAGCCCCCGGCTCAAAGCCAGCTTGGCCCAATTGTTTCTTGGACCTGGGCCATATTTAAAGTTTCATGCTAAAACAGGAGGAAAGCAGAGAAATCTCCCTGCAGCTTCAGGGTCGCAGTGCACAGAACGGGACCGTGCCCGTGCAAGGACTGCAGCCTGGGGCAGCACTGGGACACGGCTGTGGGATTGCAGTGCATGTCTGAACTCAGACAGATGAAATGTGCTCCCACACCAAAAAGTCGCCTGCATGTCTGTGTCAGTGTGAGGGCTTCTCAGCATTGGCTAAAACAACACCAATGTGCTGCTCCTCTTGTCCAATGCTGTTTCACATGTCCCCTCATTAGGGACAGGACACAGCAATTTGCCTGCAATACACGTTACAGCACCTAGCAAAAGAACCCAAAGCACAGACTGTAACATCACAGAATCGCTAAGGCTGGAGACGACCTCAGATCCCCAACCCCACCCCCCCATGCCCACTGCCCACATCCCTCAGCGCCACATCCCTGTGGTTCTAGGACACCTCCAGGGACGGTGACCCCACCACCCCCTGCACTGCCTGAGCTGGTGCAGCACCGCTCTTTCTGGGAAGAAACTTTCCCTAATATCCAACCTGACCCTCCCTGGTGCAACTTAGGGCCATTACCTCTTGTCACGGGCCATACATATCACTGTACAGGCATCTTTCCAACCCCAGTCTCCACCAGAATTAAGGATTGATAAATGCAGGGTTGGATTCTGATCAAAGGTACTTCTAACTGCGTTCTCTGACTCAGGTTATGGGCAGCAGCCTGACCTGCCCAGCTCCTAGGACACAGCCAACACCTCCCTACTGCAGCACTGCTCCCACAAGCTGACACTGCTCTCCTGGTCAGGACTTCTAAGGTGAGATCTGCAAAGGAATGTTTGATAATCAAACAAAAAAAAAACATAGAGGAGAATATTTGTAGAGAAACCTGGCACTGCCCTTCCCTCAGTAGGACCTCCTGGTCACCCTCAGCTGTCACCACATCCCTGCCACCAGACCCTGCCAGCCCCGCTGGTGGCCTCGGCCAGCTGAAGCTCCAGGATGCTCGACTGCCCAGAGCGCAATATCAGGTTCAGGACACAACTGATACGTGCTCTGCATTGGTCATTTGAAAACCAAACAACCCCCAACCTTATCTCCTCCGTGTAATCTGAATCTGCTCGGTTAAATAGGAGGATGCTCATGAATCAGGACAGCGCAGCTCTCCGTTACCTCCCAAGAGCACGCTGACAGCACGCCCAGCCATGTGCAACCTGCTTTCTCCGTGCACTGGGAAGGTAACACTGACAGAGCACAGCTCGGGGCAGGAGGAACACAGACACAGAGTGCTGCATCTTCCGTTTCCAGCGTGTTCCTGATTTACTTGCATTACCTTGCTTTATCAGCAGCTCTGCAGACTCAGCACCAACAGCCTGCTACCTCAGGTTTCCCTGTGAAACAGAGGATGGTAACTGACCCACCAGCTTCAGGGTGTGTTCCACAGCCCCAGGCCATGCGGCAGATGGACAATGCACTCCATAATCTTGGGAAGTCCCTTCCACCTGAACTGTTCTGTTCTATATGCTTACCTTGAGGCATGCAGGAGACTTAATTTTTCCTGCTGGCCCATGCACCAGCACCAGACACTCCTATTTGATGTATGTCATACTGTTCTATAAACATTTGCATACATTTTTGGTGGCTTTTTACCACCAGGAAAGCCCAGCATGTCGTGTTTGCCCCAGGTGATACAGGAGCAGCCAACGCAGCATTCTGACATGGCTGACCAGAACACGTCAAGCACTGCCATGATGTTCAAAGTCACTCCTTCCAAGAGATAAAAGAGTGCACACACTGCAATCCACCCTATTACCTCACCACCAACCAGAAAGGACCAGAAACCACAAATACCACCCAACAGCCTAGACAGAAGCTCTGAATTTATTAAAAAAAGAAAAAAAAAAAGCATAAAAATGTGTTTGGCATTATGGTTCTGCAGCAGCTATTGGGAGCTTATAGAGATAATACCAATGCCTTTCAATCCCAAATCCTCCTGGCTGCCTTTCACTCAGGCTCTTCCAAGCACTCAGGTATTTTGATCCCACAGAGTTCAAGGCACAGGCTCCCAAGGGCACGCTTCTGCCCCATGCTCAAGGGAGAAGGGTTCAGCCCGGGTACAGTGATACACGGCACTTCTGCCCCGCGTGCAGATGGCTCTATGGGACTGTCCCAAACCAAGAAATCCCATGGCCCTCTTCCCACAGAGCTATGAAGCAGTCACAGTGCTGCGGACGAGGCAGACGCGGTCTCAGATGCCAAGCCCTCGCACCCAGCCATCAGCTGCATTCGCACTGCTCTGCTTGCAGGTTTCCCAGGAAATCCAGTTGCTATGCAATTAAAAAAAAAAAAGGTTAACTGCCTGATACTTCTGCTCCTGAGACAGCAGGCTTAAATCTTTTGGGAGAACACTCATCCCTGTGCCCTCCTTCCCGTATGTCTTTTAGGACAACTCCCCTCAATGGCAACCCATTGCTGCACTTTCCCTGAACCCCCCGCTGTACCTCAACTCCTTCCTGCGCTGCCCCTTCCCTGCCCTTCATGTCTTTTCATGTGTCACCGCAGCTGCTGCTGCTGCACTCCACCGGCCCGCTCATAGGAACCCGGCTGTCAGAGGCAATAACTGCCCAGAGCAAACCTGGCCATCTGAAGCTTATTCTCTGCCTCGCAGACTACAAAAGCACAAGTGTTTCAAAGAGCCGGCCTCTCCTGAAAATCCAGCGGCCCGCTCTGCCTTGCAGTGGTCATTTTGCAGTGATTGATGTTCAGGAAGTGGATTGCTTCCCCTCTCGTTAGATCCTATCTGGATTCACAGCAGCGCCGATCGGCGAATGCTTTCCGCTCCGGCCCCTTTCAGCAGTGTCTGTCAATGGCCTTTCAGCCGCGGCAGCGCGGAGGTATTCAGCCCCTGCATCCCTAATTCCTTTCAGCCGAATCAAGGCTCCGCACACGCTGCCACCCGGGAAAGCCTTGCGAGCAGCTTCCCGTTGGGCGCGCTGTGCCAGCGATTCAGCTCCCCAGGATGCTTTGTCAATGTGGTAATCCCAGCGATTGTCTGCTTGAACACTTCATGGCAATCAAAAGCCATTTAGGATTTCAGGTTTGTCTTCCTCTTCCCCCCCCTCCCCACCTTCTCCCAAAGATGTCTTCCTGTCACCAGGACATGAGCTCATTTCTTTTGCCCATGGCAGGAGGAAGATGCATTCAGCCCTACCGCAACGCTAAGAGCCCCCATTATTCAGCCCTTCCGAGAGCTGACAGCCCCTCTGGAGGTTAAACCAAAATAGAAGCGCAATAAAAAGTGATGTTCTGCCTCCTTCCCAGGGCTGAAGGAGCCCAATCCGCTACATTGCATCTTTAACCATTTTATTTCATGCACGGATGTTGCAGATTTGGATCCATACACCCTCCAAGCACGGAACCACTCAGCAAGCACAAACCAAGGGGTGAGAGCCCTTCCCATTTCCCATCCTAGCAAGGAGAGGGTCAGGCTGGATATTGGCAGACATTTATTCTCAGAAAGAACAGTAATGCACTGGCACATGCTGCCCAGATGGTGGGGTCACCATCCCTGGAGGTGTAACAGAGCCATGTAGATGTGGCACCCAGGGATGTGGTCAGTAGCCATGGTGGGGTGGGCTTGGGGATCTCAGAGGTCTTTTCCACCCTCAGTGACTCTATGAATGAGAAAACGCCCACGACCAACCCCATCTGCAGAGCACACTGTGAGAACTGCCCCTTCTGGGATGCCTGACACAAGGCCGATGGCTGCCACACAAACCGCTCTGCCCCAAGCCCTGCTCCACGTGTCCCAACACAGCTCCATGTAAATGCCCATTGCGCAGCTCGTGGGATCTGCAATCCAACATGCTCCAACCCACGCGGTAAAGAAAATACATAACCCTGAAGAAACACATTCCTTCGCCTATTTCAAAGCATCAGTCACACACCCTCCGTAACTTAATTACAGATCTTTTGCTGGAAGAAGGCATTAAAGCTCCATTAAAACCAACTCTGGTGCCCGATGTGCTTCAGACTGCCCTGACTGAGCCATTTCACCACATTTAATGTTGCTACGAAGAGAAGAAGTGGGAGAGGGCAGCCCGGCCACGGGGCCAGGCACATCCTAGTGATGGAGCAGGGTTTGTCTCCGCACTGGAATAAAGGAAGGGGATGTTTTATTGGGGAAGAGCCGCACTGGAACCCCGCTGCACCCAGCTGGCACGCAGCTCTTAACTCTTTCCGATCCCAGCCCAGCACCGGAGCAATGGGTGCGTTTCGGCGGGGCTCTGCGCGGCCACATCTCCGCTCCGGGGCTGCGGGCCGGGGTGTGACAGCGGCACACGGCCCCGCTCGGAGCGCAGCTCCCACCCCACGGTGCCGCTCCCCGCTCCGGCACAGCGGCTGCTGCCACCCTTTGTTCCCAGACCCGCTGCCGAGGCTCCGCTCAGTCACAGATCGGGGCCACCCGCGGACCGGCGGTGCGCCCCAACTTTCTCGCTCGCACATCTCTCGCCACGAGCGGCGGCTGCCCGCAGCACTCGCCGAAGAGCGCCGCGATGACCCCGTGCCCGAACCCTGAGGGACCGCCGCAGCTCAGCGCGGGGCACCGTCCCTCCTTCGGCCGCCGCTCCATCCCCGCGGCGCGGCCCCCGGAGGAGCTTCGCCCGCCTCTCCCTCCGTCTCACCGGTGCGCGGCCACGGCGCGGCTCCTCAGGTACTTCTGCGCCGTCATCACCCCCACGAAGAGGAAGCTCTGCGCCGGCGGACCGGGGCGGCGCGGCTGCGGGAGGAGAGGGGCGGCGGCGGCTGCGGCTGCTGCCGGCGGCGGGCGGCACCCCAACGGGCGGCTC